>QXTE01000158.1:508209-597832 GCA_003942145.1 Platysternon megacephalum
TCCCCAAGTCCCGTAGCCTCCTCACCCCGACGTGTAAGAACGCGGGGGGGGAAGCTCCGTGCAACCTGCCAGTCCACCCCATTAGAGAGCCCGAGCAAAAGGCTCTCATTATTTTGAATGTTGTTCCTGCCCTGTTCCTTCACTCCTACCCTCCTCCCAAACCCCACCCGGACTACCTGGTTATTTCTCTCCCTATGTTCATTACCCCCCGTTAATAAAAAGTTCTTGATTTGTAATTTGAAAACGACACTGACTTTATTTTTTTTTAAATAAAACTGGGATCGAAGGGGGAAGGGGGAAGGGTGGGTTGCTTACAGGGAATGAGTGAATCAAGTGGGCGGGTTTTCAACAGGGACAAACAAACATAACTTTCACACAGGAGCCTGGGCAGCACTGAAACTTGTTTTCAGAGCTTCTCTGATGCGCACCGCTTCCTGGTGTGCTCTTCTAATCGCCCTGGTGTCTGGCTGCGCGTAATCAGCGGCCAGGCGGTTTGCCTCAGCCTCCCACCCCGCCATAAAGGTCTCCCCCTTGCTCTCACAGAGATTGTGGAGCACACAGCAAGCTGCAATAGCAATGGGGATGTTGGTTTGGCTGAGGTCCGAGCGAGTCAGTAACGAGCGCCAGCGACCTTTTAAACGTCCAAAGGCACACTCTACCACCATCCTGCACTTGCTCAGCCTGTAGTTGAACCGCTCCTGAGTACTGTCCAGGCTGCCTGTGTATGGCTTCATGAGCCACGGCATTAAGGGGTAGGCTGGGTCCCCAAGGATAACGATGGGCATCTCAACATCCCCAATGGTAATTTTCCGGTCTGGAAAGTAAATCCCTTGTTGCAGCCGTTTAAACAGACTAGTGTTCCTGAAGACGCGGGCGTCATGAACCCTTCCCGGCCATCCCACGTTGATGTTGGTGAAACGTCCCTTGTGATCCACCATTGCTTGCAGCACCATAGAAAAGTACCCCTTGCGGTTTATGTACTGGCTGCCCTGGTGCTCCGGTGCCAAGATCGGGATATGGGTTCCATCTATCGCCCCACCACAGTTAGGGAATCCCATTGCAGCAAAGCCATCCACAATGAGCTGCACATCTCCCAGCGTCACTACCTTTTTTAGCAGCAGCTCAACGATTGCTTTGGCTACTTGCATGACAGCAGCCCCCACGGTAGATTTTCCCACTCCGAACTGATTACCGACTGACCGGTAGCTGTCCGGTGTTGCAAGCTTCCACAGGGCTATCGCCACTCGCTTCTCAACTGTGAGGGCTGCTCTCATCTTGGTGTTCTGGCGCGTCAGGGCAGGGGAAAGCAAGTCACAAAGTTCCAGGAAAGTGCCCTTACGCATGCGAAAGTTTCGCAGCCACTGGGAATCGTCCCACACCTGCAGCACTATGCGGTCCCACCAGTCAGTGCTTGTTTCCCGGGCCCAGAATCGGCGTTCCACAGCGAGAAGCTGCCCCATTGCCAACATGATCTCCAAAGCGCCGGGGCCCGTGGCGCGAGACAATTCTGTGTCCATGTCCATGTCCGCATCAGTCTCGTCGCCGCGCTGCCGTAGCCGCCTCCTCCTCGCCTGGCTTTTCTGGTCCTGGTTGAGCATAAACTGCACTATAATGCGCGTGGTGTTTACAATGTTCATGACTGCAAACTTGAGCTGAGCGGGATCCATCCTTGCCGAGGTATGGCGTCCGCTCAGTTCAACAAGGAAAAAAGGCGCGAAATGGTTGTCTGACGTTGTTTTCACGGAGGGAGGGGGAGGATGTTCCCAGAACCGCCCGCGACAATATTTTTTGTCCCATCAGGCATTGGGATCTCGACCCAGAATTCCAATGGGCGGGGGGGACTGCGGGAACTCTGGGATAGCTATGGGATAGCTACCCACAGTGCAACGCTCTGGAATTCGACGCTAGTCTCGGTACATGGACGCGCACCGCCGAATTAATCCGCTTACTGTGGCCACGTACAATCGAATTTATACAATCGGTTTCAAAAAATCGAATTCCGTAAATTCGGACTAATCCCGTAGTGTAGACGTACCCTTGCTTACAATACTCCTGCTAATACATCCCAGATTTATGTTTGCTTTTTTTGCAACAGCGTTACACTGTTGACTTGTGGTCCACTATGACCCCCAGATCCCTTTCCGCAGTACTCCTTCCTAGTCAGTCATTTCCCATTGTGTATGTGTGCAACTGATTGTTCCTAAGTGGAGTACTTTGCATTTGTCCTTATTGAATTTCATCCTATTTACTTCTGTCCATTTCTCCAGTTTGTCCAGATCATTTTGAATTTTAATGCGATCCTCCAAAGCACTTTCAACCCCTCCCAGCTTGGTATTGTCTGCAAACTTATAAGTGTACTCTCTATGCCATTATCTAAATCATTGATGAAGATATTGAACAGAACCAGACCCAGAACTTTTAAGGCTGGTCCAGGTTCCTCAGGCCTCAGGGGCCAGACCGGTGGTGAGGAGCCAGGATTTATGTAATGGGAGACCTGGATTTGGTACCAACTGCAGGATCCCACCTCTCTCGCCTAGGGGGGATTAAGGGCCCAGTTCTACCAGGTGCTGCACAACCCCTGCACAGTGCTGTGAGCTCCCATCCTATCATGGAGGGAAAGGATGGGACTGCCCAGGAGACAGGCAGTGGTGACAGGGCATGGCTAGGGTCCAGAGCGTGAAAAGAGGGGCAAATTCCTAGGGCTCAGTCAGAGACGGGTGATGTCCCCGACCCAGGCAAGAAACAGAAAGGGTTAAATGGCTAGCACTGAGGCCCTGGTCCTTAAGCAACAGAGGTACCTATCCTCCTTCTCCTCCCTACACTTCAAAGGACTGCCTGGACCCAGCTCCATTCACAGCAGGAGAGAGAGAGAATTAGAGATACTGAGAAATTCATCTCAGCCGTAGCGGAGGAAACGCCTTCTGTTCTGAGACCAGGTGGTTGCAGCGCCCCCTGTGAGCCCACAAGGAGAACAGCGACCGGGGCTACCTGAGATCCCCCGGGAAAGGCTGGGCCGCTCTATGCACCATGGTCAGAATTTAAGGTCCAGGCACCGGGCTTGCAGCTGCTAGGATTTATTCCCTTTGCTGGATTCTTTCCTGTGCTCTTTCCTAAGCTCCAGGACCTGCCCGCATGGGGTGGGATAAGTGCCAGGCTGGTGCCCTGTAAGTTTAAGGGCACCATTGGGAGAAATGTGTTCTGTGCCTGGGCCATTTGTGCAGTGAGCGCTGAGCTGGGCCCTGTACTGCAAGGCCAAACATATTATGGGGGAGGAGGGAATAAGCCACGGGGTGTCTCCACTCACCACATTCATCTCCTGCTCCAGCAGGGCTTTGTCTGCTTTATTCAGGTCCAGCTGCTGAACCATCGCCCGCAGGTTCTGTGGGCAGGCAAAACACACTGTTGTAGTCAAGCATTTCCTAGATGTTTAGGCCAGAAGGGGCCACTATGATCCTCTAGTCTGTATAACCCAGGGTAGAAAACCTCACCTTCCTGCGTCCAGCCCAGGAACTCGGGGCTGAGTGAGAGCAGCTGTTTTACAAAGAGACGTCCAATCATGATTTAAGCTTCAAGGGATGGAGAATCCACCAGGTCCCTGGGCAAGTTGTGTCAATAGTTAATTCCCTCATTTAAAAAAAGTCTGAATTTGTCTAGCTTTAGCTTCAAGCCACTGAGTGTCTCTCACTCTACCTGTGTCTGCTGGATTAAATTAGAAACCCTCCTCCCCATGTAGACTCTTGGAGACCATGATCAAGTCACTCTTTATCCGTCTCTTTGATAAGCTAAACAGACTGCGCTTCTTTAGTCTCTCACTGGCCCACAGCTCTGCCGCATTCTTCTCCTGTAGTGTCAAGCTGCCTGTATGTGTCAGTCCTGGGCAGGGACAGTCAGCACAGAACTTCAGGGCCAACCAAGCCACAGGGGGGTGGCAGATGCTAGGGTCACAAATCATCCCACAGTCTGTGACCATGAGTGGCAAGAACTGGGCCATGTCATTTCCCCACCCACCTGGGCACCTTGTGCCCCATCTACCCCCTGGCACAGCGGGGTTTGTGGCGTTCCCACAAGGCACAGTGACAAGGAGCACGGCCTGAGCTGCATCTGCACTGCCGCTTTTCTCACCACACGACCACACGTCAGCCATGTTTGTGCTGCAGCCCCACCAAGCTGCCTAACTGTGTTTGTCCCAGTGCCTTCTGGGAAGTCTGGGCAGCTCTCCCTTCGTGCCCGGTGCATGCAGCACATGTGGCATTCCATGAGTCATGAAGGGCCCAAGGGAAAACCTCATACAAACCCCCCCCATCCCTATGAGGTCCCAAAGCAGCCAGAGGCCAGTTTCCTGAGGGAAAGCCCCTGGGATCAGAAACCCAGAATTTTCCCTGGTTAGGGCCAGATTGTTGCTGGCTCTAGTGCGCGTGTGTGAGGAGGAGAAAGGCACAAGAAGCCTTCCCCCCTTGCTTCCCCCACATTGGGGGCAGGCCAAAGGCTGTCCCTGCTGGTGCCCTGGTGGGCACCAGCCTCCCCAATGGTGGTGCAGAAGGCTCTGCACCCAGCAAGGCTGGTCAGGCACACACAAGGGGCCCTGTGCCCTGCTGCCTTCCCCCGGCCCCTCCTTGGGTGGTGCCTGGAAGGTCGCAGTGGGTTTGCTCTTACCTGGAAATCCCCCATGCCGCTCAGCAGCCTCTCCGAGGCTTTCTGCAGCTTCTCGTACTGCTCCTTCAGCTTCTGCACCTGGGCCAGCAAGTCCCTCCGAAACTCCCTCCCCTGAAGAGAGCAAGGCACGGCGCCGTCTCAGACACCCAGCACAGCGATCGCCACCTCATGCCCTCTAGAGCTAAGGCTGCCAAGCAGCTTCCCTCCAACTCCCGGCTTTCAGATGCTCTAACATCAGGCATTCCCCAAACGCCTAGATGGGTCAAATGTGAAACATGAAGCCTTGCAAGGACGAGACCTCACTGGGGGCCAGTGGTTGGATTTCATAGAGTAAAGCTGACACAGGGTGGATGGGACCCTTTAGGAGGGAATCGGTCCAGCCTACCTGTGCCTCATTAACAGCCTTTCAAATGGGGCCTGGTAGAGGGCAGCTGGTCTCTATAAAGAGCCAGAGAGGAACAAGAAAGTGTGCAGATGGGAATCGGTACATCCCTTTTTGCAGATGACTGTGCTCTAGGGACTAAGCATAAAAGACTTAAAGTAACCATAGAAAGACAAATGAGAAACTCCAGAGCATTTCCAAGTGGGGAAATGATTAGGGATTGAAATTCTCACTTGCAAAAAACAGCGGAATGCTTTTAACCAGGAAGAAAATTTGGGAAGAATGGGACTTATTTTTTTATGGTGAAAAAATTCAGATAGTTAAAAAGTTGATGTTCCTAGGAGTAGTGTTTGATAATAAATTAACTTGGAACAGTCCCATAGATAATATCATACAGAAGTGTAAAAGTTGGATGAACTTACTTAAAAGTGTAGCTGGAAACCAATGGAGTACAGATAAGAAGGTACTGGTATACTGGTATGATATATAGAGCTTTACAGATGCCAGTTTTAGACTATGGATGCCAAGCTTTTGATTCAGCCTCAAAAACAATTCTTAGAAATTTGGAACTGCTCAGGCTCAAGCTCTGCTTGGCATGTGGTGTAATGATAATCCCACCAGTGTATGCACTGCCAATAGCCACTGGAGAAACATCTATAAATCTAAGGGTGAAACTATTAGATCTAACCTTTTGGGCAAAGGTAAAAGGAATCATGAAAATAGAAGTACAGATTTATGAGGATTGCTGGGATCTTAGTAGACAAAATAATATGGAATCCCACAGACTTCCTCATATTATCAGGGACAAAAACCGGGTAAAGGTGACATGTACAAAAGACAAATGGAAAGAATGAAAAATTTTTAGTCATGGGAAGTCCAATTATAGCTGGACAATCATTCCCCCATTTGTGGATTTGGAATTGTATGAAAAAGAAAAATGAGGGAAGAAAAAAACCCAAACATTTTATGACCAATGACATTTCTGCATTTACATATGGAAAATGGGGACAGCTTTGCCAAGTCTATACAGACAGATCAAAAGATGACAACGTGGGTACTGTGGGAACAATCGTCTGTGTTCCTAGTCTTGGAACCCAGACATCTAAAAGGCTATCGAATTATGTGCCATTTTGACAGCTGAACTAATGGGGTAATGTTGGACTAACTTGAATAAGAGCTGAGTAACTGGCTGCAGTTGTAATTTTATCCGATTCCTTGTCAGGCATAATGACAATCAGAACAGGAACTTCAGAAAGATGAAATGACCTAATAAGTGAAGTAATGTTCCGAACTACAGAAATAATGTGTGCTATCTGTAAGGCCCGGCAAATCTGAGGATATCCACTTTATATCTGCGGATATTCTATGATTCTATGATATCCGCGGACCATGTTTGTGGATTGGATCTGGATACAAATTTTGTATCTGTGCAGGGCTCTAGGTATCTGTGTAACAATAGCATGGATTCCCGTGCATATGGGAATACCAGGAAATGAGATGGCTGACAAAACAACAAAGCATGCTCTAAAAAACGAGGAGGTGGATATTAAAATACCCTTACGTAGACAAAAGCGTGGTCATGAAGGTACTCACAAAGGAATGGCAAGACTTATGGACTAAAGAAACAAAAGGATGAAGGTTTGATGTATGCTCAAAAATCGAAGATAATACTACAGTAGAACCTCAGAGTTACGAACACCTCAGGAACGGCGGCTGTTCATAACTCTGAAATGTTCGTAACTCTGAACAAAACATTAAGGTTGTTTTTTTCAAAAGATTACAACTGAACATTGACTTAATACAGCTTTGAAACTTTACTATGCAGAAGAAAAATGCTGCTTTCCCTTTAGTTTTGTAGTTGTTTATGTTTAACACAATACTGTGCGTTTTTGCTTTTTTGTTTGCGTCTCTGCCGCTGCCTGATTGTGTACTTCCGGTTCCAAATGAGGTGTGTGGTTGACTCTGGTGTTCGTAACTCTGAAGTTCTACTGTATGCGCCTCAGTAATGCCAGAAAAAGTGGAGTAGTCATTTTTAGAGGGTTAACATGTCATTGTGCCTTAAATAATAAGTTAAATGTATTAAAAAGACAGAAAGACGGGCTGTGTAATGTTGCAAAACCAAAGAAATTGTTGATTGTATTCTATGGTATTGTGGGCAATAGTCCATGGAAAGTAAGTTTCTTTATGAAAAATTAAGTTGGCTTGAAATCAAAGGGACTAGTGAGAATGTCAGGGAAATGGAATAGTGCAACAAAAGCCTTATTGCGTTTCCTACAGGATACTAGTCTGAGTGCAAAGGCATAAGAAAAACACCCTGGCAAAAAAAGAATGAAGAAAGTGGCGGTCCTAGACTCGTATGACTGCTGCATCAAAACCAAACAAAAGACAAAAAGAAACAGGGAGAGGAAGCTGTGACAGAGGCATCAGAAAGCAGGAGGCGCCTGCAGGAGACCCTTGACCAGGGTGAAAGGTTTGGGCCTGGAAGCCAGAGCTAAAGGGCTGAAGAAGGCTGAGGGCCAGGGAGAGCTGACTCTAGCCAGAGTGGCCAGCAAAGGCAAGGAAGAGCTGCTCAGAGCAGACCCCAGGGGAAAAGGGGGAGAAGAAAAGCCCCCAGGCCTGAGTTTTGTTTTGAGTTTTATGTCAATAAACTGGCCCCAGTGGAAGGGCATTACTGGATAAAAAACCTGTGTGAAGTTTAATACAGAGCCCTGAAGAGGGGAAACTGAGGGCAGCTGCACAGCCATCCCAGGCCACGAGGGGGTACACAGGAGGCAGCAACCCTGTTACATGGGAGCATTAGCAAATCACACCCTGTGCCCATGCAATAGAGAATGCCATTACACGGGGCACTTGGCATGCATGCACACTTAGGCAAGGGAACACAACTACCATTGCAATCACCCCATTTCTGCATCTATGCCCCACTCTGCTTCTGGTCCCTCCCCACTCTCGTTGTAGCCATTGCAAGAGACCATGAGAGAAATAAGATGTGCTCTGAGCTACAGCGCTATCTTGGAACAAACACGCACAGCCCTGGACCCAGATCACCTTGTCTTCTTTGCTTTGCAGGCTGCTTATTTCATCTTTCATTCTCTCCAGATCTGCGGCTACGTCATCTGAGATCCCAAGTTTGGCTGGAACCAAATGAAAGACACCAAAGCTGTGTCTGCACGGAGAGCTCTAGGGAATCCCCCACCACTGTCACATTACAGGTGCAGCTCCATCCCTGCCAGCAATGGCCTTGTAGTCCAGCTGCTAGCGGTTCTACCACTGACTCACCCAGTCCTGCTCTGGGCACATCCAAGGATGAAGATGCCAGAGCTCTGTCTACACTAGTGCTCCCAATATTGCCAGTCCCAGGTGAGCTGCACCAGTGTGCTAGAGCTGAGGTGAGAGAATGTCCCACAATTATAGCGTGTATATGGTTCTCCATAGGGGCAGGGTCCTGAATGGATCGAGCAGTAAAGGAACCACGGAAGGAAGGCTTGCTTGAAATCCAGAGCAGCCTTTGGGGGCTACTCAGACCTGGATTCATAGTAGGAGCCCATCATTAAAGCTAACTCAAGACCAGGCAATGCCTCACAGAGCTACTGGAGAGAAGTCACCGTCTGTGGGATAAAGGGTGATGGGAATGGATGGGGTGAGCCCCAGAGGACATGGCAGCCCAGGCTGCAAGCCCAGCTCTGCTGTAGGTGCTAGTGAGGCCAGCAGTGGTAGCTGGAGGAACTTCTCAATGCTTTAGCACTCTGTCCTCCTGCCCTCGGGCTTCCCTGCAAGAACCCCCATCCAAGGCGGGGTGTTCCTGCTGGCAAGTCAGCTCTAGGGAAGGTCATCAAGGGCAACTCAGCTCTGCAGACAGACTGTAGACCTGGCGTCGGGGCTTCCCGCTAGGTTTGCCAACTTTCTAATTTCTGAAAACTAGACCCGCCCCCACCCCGCCTCTTCCCCTGAGGCCTCACCCCCCGCCCCCTTCTTTCCAAAGGCCCTGCCCCTCCTCTTCCCCCAAGCAGGGCTGGCTCCAGGTTTTTTACCGCCCTAAGCAAAAAAAAAAAAAAAAGGCCGGAGTGTGCCACAGCCAAAGTACAAAAAAAAAAAAAAAGGCCGGAGGGTGCCACAGCCAAAGTACAAAAAAAAAAAAAAAAGCCGGAGGGCCGCCTCTTCAAAAGTGCCACCCCAAGCACATGCTTGGAGCGCTGGTGCCTAGAGCCGGCCCTGCCCCCAAGGCCCCTGCTCCCCGACTCCTCTTCTCCCCACTCCCCATTGCTCACTTCTCTCCCCCATTCCCCTTCCTCCTAGCTCGATCCTCTCCACCTCCCTCTCCCGTAGCTGGGCTCCCTCTACTCCAGGGCTGGGATGGGAGCTGCAGCCTGACGTGGCACCTGCTGCCTGCCTGCCCATGAGATGCAGGTAGGAGGTGGCCCTGGCTGAGCAGGGGCTGGTGTGGGTTGATGACCCAGACTTCCCTCCCACCCCCGTCCGCCGCCCATGGTAACCAGACTTTTGGTGTCCGGTCAGATGTATTGACGGGACACTGTACAGGTTCCCTTTCAATTGGACATGGTGCTTGAAAACCGGACATCTGGCAAGCCTAGCTCCCGCACTTACTGCATCTCTGACTCCAGACCCGATCTCCTCACTTTTCAGGGGGCAAGATGCAGGGCCATCCCTAGCTATTCTGGGGCCCTACGCAGCCCCCCCGCGGGGGGGTGGGGGTGGGGGCGGGCAGGCCTCTGCGGGACGGAGCGGGGGGGCTGGCCCCAGGCCTCCGTGAGAGGGGAGCGGGGGGGCTGGCCCCAGGCCTCTGTGCGGGGGGGCAGGGCTGACTTGGGGGGCAGGAGGGAGCCACCTCCCAGCACTCACCGGCTGCGTGGCTGGGGCTTGGTCGCTGCACTTCCCACTGCTGATGAGTGCAGCCCCGGCCCTGCTGCAGAGCTCAGGGGAGTGGGGCCGGGGCTGGGGCGGGGAAGGGACCCTGGGGAAAGGCCAGAGCAGGAGCTGGAGCAGCACGCAGTTGCGCAGGGCATCAGCTGTGTACTTTGCGTATGGGTAAGGACGGCCGTGGCAAGATGCTTTTCCCAGCTCCCAGCCCTACAAGCTCCCCCTGGGCTGGGCTGGGCTCCCTCTGCTTCCAACATCACCAGCAGGAAGAAAGATGCTGCATTCGGGACAGTGCCCAGGCCCCAAGCCAGGATAGTCCCCTGCTCCACCTCCCTGAGAGCCGGCTTCCCCTCCCCCAGAACCAGGCTGGGCCCTGCAAGGACAAATCCCAGTTCCCCTCCCCGGGAGCTGGGCTGGGCCCTGCTGGATAGACATCCTCCCCCTGGATCCCCTCTCCCAGAGCTGGGCTGGGCTCCAAATAGACCCTGACTCCCCTCCCCCAGAACCAGGCTGGGCTCTGCAGTACTGGCAAGCCATCCAATCTCATTTGTGTCCCTCCAGGCAGTGGCTCTGACTGCCCAGTAGGAAGGAGCTGGTTGCACCCAGTCAGGTCTGGGCCCCTGCTGCCTTCTAAGGCCCCGGGTTTCTCCTGGAAGACAGGCCCAGCCCAGGGGTGGGAGCCAAGCTGGAAGCTGGGGCCTCACCTAGGTGATCCGCTTGCTGCTTGAGCTCACTCTCCAGCAGGCTGATGCGGGTCCCCAAGGCTTCATGCTTGTCCGGCAGCTGGCACAGCTTGCCAAGGGCCTCCCTGACCGTTTCCCGTTTCGAGTCGAGGCTGGGCACTGGGTCTGAGGGGCTCTGAAAGAAAACACCCCCACGCTGGCTTTATGGCAGGCTGGTTCCTGCTGAGAACTCAGAAAGGGGGTGCTGATCAGAGCTGGGAGGGTGCAGGGGACTGGCCGGGGCAGCTGGGTCATGTTCGCAGATTCCAAGTTGTCGCTATTGGAAGAACAAAGCAGCAACCGGTGTCCAGCTACCTCCTTCTGCCTTTGAGGAGAACTGTGCCCACACCAGAGCCATTCATCGGCCTCCCCAAACCGTAGGGGTCGGCTAATACAGACACTGATCCCACTCCTCCCTTTACGGCATCAATCATGACACCAGCATGCATTACGGAGCTCAGATCAACCAGGTATCTGGGCTAACCTTGTTGGTGTGCAGGCTCAAGGGTGTCTTGAGTGAGGATGCAGGCTGGTGCCGGTTGCTGTACTCCAGGGTGCAGGGCTGTGGCTGCTAGAGGTCCCCCATAGATTTCAGAGGCCCAGTAGCACAGGGAGTAGAGCGATTGGCTGGGGACTATAACCAACTCCTGCAATAATCCCCAGGGGGCATTACTGGATGCTGAGGAGTGGTCATGAAGGGGTGAGCCGATCCCAGCAGAGGGCATGGACTGCTGGGTTACAGGGCAAGTGTGTGTGATGGCAGAAGAGTTTAGTGTGACCTAGCACACCCTGAGAGTCCAGAAGCTTCAACTTTGCAGCATTTTCTTCCCTCTCTGAGAGAGACACCAACCCTCTTGTGCCCTGGATTGGAGCTGATCAGTGATGAGACCCACATGATCTTGATCTCAGCATGAGTCAGTACAGTAGCCCTGCCTCACCCTGCAGGCTCTTAAAATCTGATCAAATGGTGAACAATAACCCACAGCAAATCCAGAGGGAGCTGGCTTCCCCCATTCAAAGAGTCGTGATGGACACAGGAACACAATTCTCATTGCTCCCAAGATGCTTCTGCTCAACTCTCCCTTGAGTGACCCCTCAGTTCGGGATAAGGTCCCCCAGGCAGGTGGGTATCTGCATCTACCTTGTCAGTGAGTGAATCGAAGAGAGAGCTCCACTGCACTATCTCCACCTGTTCGGGGAAAGAACTCAGCTGTGCCTGCATCTTGTCCTGCATGCAGAGGAAGAGAAAAGGAGCTGCACATCAGAGGGGAATGACCTTGCTCTTTATATTGGAGCGAGGGATGGGCAATCCGGAACAGGGCGTGCAGGAACAAAACCAATCCTGCCTCCTGCCAGACCCAAACCTCTCAGCAGATTCAGCAATGGCATCATCCCCGCAGTATCTTTCCCTTGCACATGGCCATGGAGTTCAGGTTCCACCTGGGACTGGAAGTGTGGAAGTACCATGATAGAGCCTGTCTGTGGGGGATCTCCAGCCCCAGGAATTTGGAGAGAGGACTGGCCCTAGGAACTGGTGGCCTTCTAAGGTGCCTGAGGGCGGTCCATTGGGGGCACGCAGGCAGGGAGAGGCCAACGTGCATGTCACTGCTCAGGGATGCGGTTGGAGGTGGTTCTCTACAAAGTGGATCAGAGAGGACTGGGAGGGGAACCTGAGACTCTTTCACGGTGTGTGTAGGGGTCATCACTGCTGGGAAGCACAAGAGGGGGTCACACCAGAGAGGCATGCTGGGACACTGCACCCACACAGCAGGGCACACCCTGCGCAGTGACACCCTTAGCCTGCTCTAGAGCCAGCCTCCCTTGCATAGTTCTCCAGGCACTCCCCCAGCTGGCACCTCCCCAACTGGCAGGCTGATCGCCCACCACCCGCTGCCGTGCAGGGTGCTCTGCTGTGCCGAATGCAACTCCCCCTGCCCGAGCCCCAGGCAAAGCAAGAGCTGATCCGAGCTGCCAAATTCAGAGCAGAATGCGAGGCCCAGAAAAGGCGCATGTGGCTCACGGGCTATGGACTGAGTACGGCTGCTACGCCCTGTGAGCAGCAGGGGACGTTACTGCAGATAATCAGGGGCCAGGGCCCCAGGCCAATGCTGTTCTCAGGAGCAGAGGGTGGGGCGAGGACAGGATACACTCCGCACACTCACCCACTGAGTGCAAAGGCAGCAGGAGCCTCTGTCACCCTTCCTGTGGGCACCCTACTTACAGCTACCTGCACTGGACGGGCAGGGTGCACCAATACTACAGGCTGCCCTCTTCTCGGGCTGCACAGCGCAGCAGCGGGACACAGGCCAGTGCTGGCAGGTCCAACCACCTTGAAGACAAGTCGGTTCCCCCACTGCCAGTGGACGGTGTGAAGCGGCTGCATGAATGTTGACCGGGCAGCCTTTGGTGTAGAGGCCTGGCCGTGCTGCCAGCTGCTCACCCGCACAGAGCCCGGCTTCCGATCCAACGAGCACACAGGTAACATGGCTACTGAGCAGGAGACATCTACGCATCTGGACTGACCAGGCGTAAAGACTGCCGCAGGGACTGTGTATATTATACACCGCACCTACCTTGCCCTTTGGTGGAGCTGTTTGTTACAGATGCTATCACAAATACAGCCACGCGGCTGGTTAGGGAATGGAGATGGATTTCACCAGGGGAGGTGAACTTGTGGATCCAGATCCTCCACTGGCGTAAATCATCCTCGTTCCGCCAAAGTCAGTGGAACCCTTTTACACCAGCTGAGGATTTGGCCCATTGTTCCTAAAGATTGCTTTGGATTGCCTTTGCAGCCCGGGGTTGTTTGTGAGCTGCTCCCTTCCGCTGGGCACGGATAGTGCCGTGGGACTGGTCACCTGCACCATGTGGTATAGAACTTAGCGGCGTAATTAACCCTTCAGAAAGTCTACGCTCTGGGGTCTATGCGAAGGGCACTAAAAATGTGGCATCACTAAGCTCTGTGCTCTGCAGGGCTGAGCGGAGTGGCCAGGGGAGTTGGGCAGCTCGCACCCTGCACAAGGCTCTGAAAAGCTATCTCCCGAGGTTCCCAAATGAAGGGGCCAATGCCCACGGTAGGGCTGGAGCAGGCTCTGTGGCAGCCCTGCCTGGCTCCTCCTGGCTACGCTCCCTGAGTGTGCGGGCCTTCTCCAGAGCCCTTTGCCACCAGGTTCTCTCTGACTGCCAGAGTCTCCCCACTCACCAGCCTGTCCAGGATGGCTTGGATGAGCTGGCTCTGCTGATCCAGCTGCACGAGCCGCTCTTTCATTTCATCCATGCTGACCTGTTAAACAAACCACATCGGCGTGACATGCAGAGGGAACAAGCGGCCAGTGGCGTCCTGCCAGCTCCGCACTCCAGCCTGTGCCCTGGCTCTGGCGTGGTCAGGAATACCTGACTAACTGCACAGTCGAGAGCTGGGGCTAGCCGAGGCTCACTGATCTCTGTGGTTACACACAGCACACACCACAGCACGAGAGGGCTGGAAAAGGGCTGCACTGGGGCTGAGCCACGCAGGGAGCCCAGTCTTGTGCTCCTCACATTAGCAGCTCAGCTCCTCTGATGGTGAGGCAATGTTCTCTGAGACTCAGCGGGGCCCCCTCTGCGTAATTCAGGAATGCCCTTGGCCAAGGACGCTGTGTCCTGGCTTCACTGGTTGGATGGACGGGAGCTGGGGGACAGGGCCTTGGAGGGAACGGTCCCGCAGGGAACAAAGCAGAGGGGCTTAGGCAGGAAAGGGAACTGGCTCACTTGAAAGACAATAAGCATGTAAAATAATCCCCAGCAGGGGGCAGCCTCCAGCTACATGTCAGCACCCAACTCTGTCAAGGGGGACCAGGCCTCATGCCTTAGCTCGGCAAGGAAGAGCATGGACCATTGAGCATGGGGTTGAAAGGAGCCCCGTGGAGCAGCCCTGGAAGGACGTCGGCAGCACTGCAGCAAGAGTGTGTGCACACCATGATCTCAGGGCTGTGCTTGGACGCAGGATTTCATGGCTACTTAATTTTGTCTAGGGGGAGGCTTGTTGTTCCTGTGTCCCCCCATCAGAGTACCCAGGTCTCACTCCAACCCCCACCGCCATCATTTTTCTTTGCTATGGCGAGCAGGAGCACAGGCAGGGAAGCCGGATTCCCTGCAGGCCAGTGCAGTGCTACTGAGTCACCAGGGTGCCCCTTTGCCAAGAGAGCTCTCCAGGGGCAGCACCCCCAGCCGCCCCTTTGCCACGGGCAGACGTACGTACTCGTTGGAAGTTATCCTTCAAGACCCCCAGCTCTTCCTGGAAGGTGTTGACGGTGCTTTGCAGGGAGTAGATGTTGGTGAGCAGATCCTGCAGCGTGTTCATGGCCTGAGGAAGCGAAGAGGACAGGGAAATGAAGGAGTCACCACCAGCTTGAAGCAGACTGGGCAGGACTGGAAACAAGCCAAGAGTGCTCTGCATGGACAGTCAGCCTGGCATGACGCAGGAGCCCACACTCTGCCCACCTTGGTGCCAGAGGGCCATACCCAACTTGCTGCCGACGGAGCCGACTACAGCCAGCCAACCTCTTTTTTAACCCAAAGCGCAGCTGTGGAGACTCCAGGGGCCCAGAAAACAATGTTCTATCTGGATCCAAGTAGCTTCTCCTCGGATCAAGATGCAGCATTGGATGCTGGGATCTGTAGTTTCCATGGATTACACCTCTGTGTTAAAGGGCAGCTGGTGCAAACTCCGTGGGAGACTCCCAGGTCACATTGTCCATCCTGCAGAAATTAATGAGTGGCCACAGATGAACCGGGGCAGAATACACCCTCAGGGGCCTCTGGGAATGGTCCGCTTCCTTACCTGCCACCATGTGCTTATTACAAACAGCACCTGTTCGTTCCCATTGACCTGTCAGGTGGTGACAACTATTGGAGAGTAATGGAGAGTGGTTCAATGAGCCCAGGGCTCTCCTGACTCTGTCACAGCCTATTCTCTCCTAAGGTACAGCTGGAATAGCCATGCCTCCCTGCTGGAAATCTGGCTTCCAGTTTTATCCTGGGGGTGCCGGGCTGTGATCAGGCGAGCATCCATTCTATCGCTCAGGTTGATTCAGTTCAGCCTCTATGAGCCCAATTCCCACTTCCTCTCTCGTCATTGGTTTCCTCCCACTGTAAGAGCCCTTACCATGGGCAGAGCAGTGTGAAGTGGTCTTTGTGCAAATGAGAATCAGATCATACATCTTCTGCCAGGACACCTAGGAGAGCAGTGCCATGCCCTAAGAGGTGTTAGCCATCTCTGGCAGTGGTGATATTGACTATATGGACGAGGCAGCCTGTTGGCTGTTCTCCCCTGGGGAGTCCCTCAGGACTCAGTCCATGCAGAGCAGTCTCTCATGTACAGAACACCCAGCAGAAGGCTCTGCCTAAAAACAATCCCCAAATCTAGTTTCCAGAAGGGATTTGCTCTCTTCTGTCGGCCTGCTGGAGCCAGAGCTGAGAGGGCTGAACCTTGCTGAGGCTCTGTGACATCATTTACACTCGTGCAATGTGGTTCTAAAATGCTACCAAGCGAGACCCCTCCATGTGGTCACGCCTGCTTGGCATGGCTGTAAATGGCTCTATGGGGGAGAGTCCAGCCCTGTACATCACGGTGAGTTTGAACTGCTGTAGGTCAGAGGAGAATCAGGTCCTGGATACTTTACAACGGAGCTGTGAGGGGGATGCAGAGACCCCACGCCGAGGAGGAAGGGGCCAGAGAGGTCCTGGGGGCAGGGCTCCTCCACCCCTCTGGCCCTGTCAATCACACAGGACAGGGAGGAGAGGAGACCTTTAAAAGGGAGGAAGCTGCAGTCAGTGAGGGGAAGGAGTGGGATTGCCCTAGGAGTGACTCCTGAAGCTGTGGAGGGAACTGCCAGGCAGGAAACCTTCACCCTGCCCCAAGGAGCGTACAGTGGACTCCCTGGTAAGACAGACAGGCTGAGCCTGCCTCCCAGTCTCAGCCAGAGCCATTGCACGGGCGCTGGTTTGTTGGCAGCACTGTAGATTTGCCACCCCCGGAGTGTGTGTGGGGTTTATGACTTTCCTTGTGATCCCCCAGCTGGAGAGACTTAAGGAGGCCCACAAAGAGCAGAGCCCCCCTGCAAGGAGTGGGGATGTGGGGCCTGGATTGTGACCACCTAATGGATATTGCTTGGGAAGGGATTAAAGCGAAACTGAAAAAGCTGCTCGTATAAGAGCAGCCACATGTAGGATCAGACTGGTATAACTGTGACTGATTCACTGGTAAAACTTCCCATGCAGACAAGCCCTCAGTGACTAGAGGCAGGGATCTGATTCTTCTCTCATGCTGTTGTAAATCAGGAGTAACTCCCCCAGAGTAACCCAGTGTGAAACCAGCACCCATCAGATCAGAATCAGGTCCAGGCAATCCAAAGGCAAGGCTGAGTCTCTGGCCCCAATCCTCGGCTATGGCCAAGGACTGCGCAGCACAGCTCAGTCCAGGGCTGGCTGGACATCGAGCTGGTCCCCAGCCTAATTTAGAGCAGCCTGGAGGCTGTGTAAAGTTGTGCAAGCTAGCAACGGCCCCAAGGGATTGACCCAGCAGGCAGCACTCAGCAGGGCGTGGGGCTGCCCTGATTGCAGGGCAAGGCTGGCATAGAGCCTGGCTCTCTCTTCACTTCCAGTTGCAATTCAAGGCTCTGACTCTGACCTGTCAGATCCCATAGCAGGCTGGGTGGCTCCTGCATTGTAGATGTAAACATCAGGAGCAGGGGGAACCGAGTGCTCCCCGGGAGTCCACTGCTTTGCTGCCCTGCCAGGCCCACAGGGCCCAGTGCCAGGTCCACTGCAGTGCTCACACCCAGGGGCAGTTAACTTTGGGGAATGCCCATCTCTCCAAGAGGCAGACGCTGCCCGCTGCATTCCAGCGCTTCCTACACAACGGAGCACGTCGGACTCGGGCTCAGCTGGGGTGCCTGGGAGATTGTTCACTGTTAACAGAGCCCCCACAGCGGGACTCGCAAGCTGAGCTGCTGAGCACAAGCCAATCTTGACGTGTCCAGGCTTGTGCTCCTAGCTAGCACTTGACACAGTATCTCTCAGGCCCTGACAGGAACGCCCCAGGGAGAGGTAGGGTTGCCAACCCTCCAGGATTGTCCTGGAGTCTCCAGGAATTAAAGATTAATCTTTAATTACAGATGATGTCATGTGATGAAAAGTCCAGGAATATGTCCAGGCAAAATTGGCAACCCTAGGGAGGGGGCAGGTGTGTGCGCACAAGGAGGTCTGACACTGCTTGGCAATCCTCCCTCCCCACTCCCGCCCCAGGATGGGTGTGCAATGCAGGGCAGTCCCATCCTATGGAGAGCTCTGGGAGCCAGGGATTGTGCTTCCCCACAGCACAATGGGGAAGGGGGGGGGCATAATCCCTCCTAGAACTCCCTGCATGCTGGGGACTGCCCCCACCCTATAGGAGTGTGCAGCTCCCCTCTGCAGCCAGCCAGCTGTCCTGTGAATTGGGGAATGCCCTTTTGGGGTGGATATGCCCCATGGCACCACCAGGGGACAGGCCTCGGGCTCCCTCACTGGCCCTTGCAACATCCCAGCAAGTTGCGGTTGGAAGGCTTTGCAGGGCCCTTTAAGGCCACATCCAGACTAAGAAAACAGGCCATATTTTAAAACACGCCCCCTGCTCAGGTCAACCCTGGGAGGAGCCTGGATTGGCCCCAGCCAGCTGTCACAGTGCTGAGACCATTGCCTCATGGTCTTCTTGTTTCCTTGTGCTCCCCTGTCTTCCTCACTTGTTACTTCTTGTCTTGTACTTTGGGGCAGGGACTGTCTTTCTCTTCTGTGTCTGTCCAGCGCCTAGCACACTGAGGCCCCAGCCCATGACAAGGGGTCCTAGGTGCTAGGGTAATACAAATAAATAATAATTAAACTCAATTTGCCCTGCCTAGGCCAGGTGCAAAGTTCTGTGCCAGTAGTGATTGCTCAAACAGGCGAGCTAGCACATTTCCCAACAACAGCCAGCCTGCCCTGAGAGACTGCGGCTAGAGCTGCCTGCGAATGATGCTTCATGAGAACATTTTAAACAAGGTTTTAATACTATTGTTGGAAGGGAAAATCATGCTGTTATTTTTTTTAATCTCTCCTGCCCCTCCCCCTTCTTTTTTCCTTCCTTCCACTGGAAAAAAGTTAAAAAAAAAAAAAAAAGAGAAAGAGAGAAATGGGATTTTCATCATTTCAACCCAAAACATTTAGAAAAATTTTGATTTTTTTTTCGGTTTAAAATTTTTCCTTTTGAAATTTCATTGGAAAACAAAGAGCTGTTGATTAAAAATGACATTTTTCTGCAGGTTTCAGAGTAGCAGCCGTGTTAGTCTGTATCCGCAAAAAGAACAGGAGTACTTGTGGCATCTTAGAGTTTTATCATCCTCAAACCCCCATTTTTTGGTTTAAAAAAAACCAAAACATTTTTGATCGGCTCCTGTCCCAAGCCTGACCAGAGGGGCTGCCAGGGAGGGGTGGGGCCAGGCATTACCATGACAAACATAGAGCACGCTAGTTACTTCTTGAGTCCATGCCCCATTGGTTCCGCTGGGGTGAGAGGTTACCAGGGCACCTGACCTTGCACCGTAACTCCCATTGACTCTGTGGGCACTGCAGACGTTCAGCATCTTTGAATCAAGCCACAGGTTGGCTGCACTCAAGGGTAACGAGGGCAGCTGGCCCAGAGCATGTTAGGAGCCAGATTATAGCAGCAGCAAGAGATTGGACTGTGCCTGGTAGCTTCCAGAAACAGCAGCCCCTGTGCCATAATGCATTTACAGCCTACAGGCAAGCAGGTTCCACCCCAACACACAGCAGCTGATTGCCCCACACAGTCGGCGGTTCACACAGAGCTTTCCTCCCAAATGTCCCCTCTGGCCAGGCAAGGGGAAGCCAGAAACGTATCCCTCTCCTCTAGGTCTGATTCAAACAAATTAAATAAGAAATCTGAGCAATCGCCTGCCCCAAGCCAGCACTGAATCTGTTGCATTAACCCCTCCTAAGGGCTCGCTAACCTTCTCTGCCCTGATGCTGCTTGTCCCCTGCTGCCACACATAGGCAAGCAACAGGAGCAGGCTGGCACACCAACAGAAGGGGGGCAGCGAGCCCAGCTGGCTGGTTGCACATGTGTTGGTGTGTCAGCAAGCAGAATTGTCCCAAATAAGGAGCTGACACAACAGCAATCCCCGTGCACCTGTGTCAATCCCTGTGCCCAATCCCTGAGCAGCAGGGCTGGGTAATCTCTTTGTTTACACAGAAACAACTTTCTCATATTCCTAACTTGGGAGAGAGAAGCACCAAACAAAGGGAGGCTAGCTAAGCACTGCAACAGGTCACCTGGGGAGGTCATCCTGGCCTTGTCACTGAAGGTTTTTAAGAACAGGTTAGACAAACATGTGTCAGAGATAGGCGAGGTTTACTTGATCGTGCCTTAGCATGGGGGATAGATGAGATGACCACTCAAGCTCCCTCCTAGCCCTACATTTTTATGATTCTATGACCTAGTGCTGCTATAAAAAATGCTTCCATTTTGTCCTTGAAATGTTTATTTAAAAACATAATAATACCAGATGTTTCTAGACTAGAGTGCCCTAAAGGAGACCGTTACAGTGATATGAAAACTCTAGTATGGTGCACGTGTGAATCACTGCACCTACCACTGAAATGCAGCCACTTCTGGGAAGGAACCCAGCTGCATCGGCACACAACAATTGATGAGAAGATGTGAATGGGAATGCTACATCTGATTGAGCTGACAGGAGATTTAGTGAAACAAAATGTCAAGTCCCAGGAAGTGGGTTTCTAACTGGCTAGAGCTTGACAGACACAGCTGAACATTTGTCAGCCAGCAAGGTCAGTACACCACTAATTCAACACGGGCTTACGCTGGCATAATAATCTTAAAAGGCAAGATGACTAAATATGGCAATTACATTCTGGCCTCCATAAATTCCCCCTGCAGGTTCAAATGAATCTCATTTCCTGTCCATTCTAAAGTATTGTGTGATGTTGCTGTGTGCTGTTAAGCAGCTGCCGCATTCCACCCCAGAGATGGTTACATTTCAATGGTGGGTAAAGTCCTTGCCCCATGGCCTTCATGTGCCTCACAGGTGTGTTGTCAGTTGTAGTCAGTTAGCATTTGTGAAGCACAGCAAGGCCCTCAGGTGAAAGGTGCTATGGAAGTGCAGAGTATTATTAGTGTTGTGGCTTGCAGTATGTTTAGCACCATGATGTGTGGTTGCTGGTGGTACTGGCTGTGTGCCCCTTTGGGGGGACAACCTACTGATGTGATTTGCTGTCTGGCATGTGCCCGTACAAGGGACATCAGCCAGCTGCCCAGACTGCGATGCTGGCCCTTTGGTACCATATGCAGGGGGAGTGTAGGTCTGCGCTATTTGTTCTCCTACTGCCCCACTGTTTGACTCCTTTCTCTCGCCCCACCTGGCACAGCAGCACCACCTGTCAGTCATGGGGAGGAAGTGCGCGCTTTACCAAGGTGGCCTTCCCAGGTGATAGGGCTCGGTGCCCCCCGCTCAGGGCACGTCACACTCGTCTGTGTGCTCCTGCTCACGCTGTTTCTAAACCCTCGGAGCTGAGTTAGATTCATGGAAATGCTGCTGCATGCAGAGAAGAAAGTGGAGAAAGGAGGCAGGAGACTGACCCTGGAACAGCACATGGGACCCATGTGAGGAAACTTCAGAACAGCCCATTACAGCCAGCCTGTCCCCCCTGCTAGGGGCATGGCAGTCCATGAGCCATGGGACTGGTGGGGAATACAGGGCAATTCTTATGCATTTCCTCTGGGAAAGCACAGATTCATCCCCTGGGTGACTCCCACACACCCTTTCCCAAAAGGGAAATGAATGATACTCAAGGGGAACTGCAGAGACAGACCAAGCATTACATCAAGGGCTGTAGGTGGGATGAGTGTCCCAACTCACCGGGCTCAGGGGGCACCGGCACCCCCTTCCCCGCTAACCTGGCCCAGAGGCACTGGCACCACCACCGCTGCTAACCTGGCCACTAATCTGACAAGATCATGTGCAGACGGCCAAGGAAAGCCCCTCTCCATCTGACCAGGAACAGGACAAGGAGATGGTGCTTAGAGAACTCACAATTTTCCCTTGTTTCACGTCCTCAACTACACCCTAACCAGGCAACTGGACTGGACCTAGACTGAACAACTATGTTCAGGCCAACACTCCTGGAACAACAATGCTGGTCAGGGGTAAACTGCCTGCCCAGACGGTGAGAGAACACCAGCACTTGCTACCTGGATGGAAAGCCAAGAGGACCATGGGAGGATGGGGAATGGAGGATCCTAACTGGGAAGCAACAGCTGAGCTAGTTGTGCTGCTTTCTGTCTGCGCAGAGCTCTGAGTGAAGGGGCTTTCTCTGACTATACTGGGAAGGGATTAGACTCTTGTGTTTTCAAACTCCCTTCCTGAGCAAGTAAATGAAGAATTTAGCATGTGGTTGTGCTCTGGAGAGGGGCTCGGTGACAATCACATCACGGGGTCCCAATTGCCAGATCAAGTGGGCTCCGTTTACAACTACAAAGATTTTTTTTTCTGCCAGTCCTGTGTCCTCCCCGTGGACTCCGAGAGTCACACTGGGCTCCTTCCTTCTGCACATCAGTAGCAACAGTAATGAGGACTTTGCAGGTAAATTATGTCCTCACAGGCACTTCTGATGATGCAGGAGGAGGTGTGGATTCCAACCCCTCCCAGAGCCGAGCAGGGCGGAGGGGAGGGTAAAGCACTAAGCAGTCATGGCTAGAAGATGATGCTGTTTTTACATAGTCACATAGCAGGGTGACAAACTGCACTTTAACAACAAAATAAGCTGCATTCTGAGCAAACTGAAATTCCCTGTGCAATTGCAATGCGTTTTCTAGGTACAATATGGCCTTTTAACATGACTGAGGTCTCCCAGAGTTAAGCCCGTCGATTTAACATCAGAGAACAGAATTAAAAAGGATCAGGTTTTAGATAACGCAGAATGTCCCTCCTTGCCTGGAGATTGATAGATACGCTCCCAGGGTCAGGGTCTGACTCCATCTACATCTGGGAAGGTCTAGGAGGGACCTTTCTCAGGGGTCGCAGGCTGCTAAGGACTTGAGTCTGCTCCCAGTGGAGTCAAAAGCAAAACTGAAATGGACTTCTTGGGACGCAAGAGGGGACCCCAAGTGAGTTATTGCTAGGGACAGGCATAGCAAGAGCCTATTCCAGGGGAGCAGGGACTGAAACCCAGTTCTGGGTGTCCCATCTTCCTCCCGGAGTGAATTAACAGCAGTCTGAGGGAGTCCTCTCCATGTTATGAAATAGACCACATCAAACCAGTGCTCTTCAACTCAGTTTGATCCTTCCTCTATGAACTGGACCAAACTGGGCTGTAACCTGCTCAGATAAATTGCATTAGTGCTGATCAGATTCCTAGGAGACATTTCCCTACAGAGTCCATGGCCTAATGATTCCCAACTGCACTCTCTGAGCTCCTGTGGACCAGACACCCCTTCTAGCTGGCTTTGGCAGGACACTGCCCTGGGTATGTCATTGGCAGGAGCTGTAGGCAGTACGATTTACACCCGGTGAGGATCTGGCCCTGACAGACCGGAGGGAAGGGAAGCAGGAGCTTTCCCAAAGCAGGGCTGTCTCACCTTAGTCATTCCTTCCTCATTCATTTCCATCTTCTTCTTCAACTGCATCATTTGCCACATTTCCTCAGCAGGCTTGTTGAGGGACTGGCTCCGAGACAGCAGCTGTGCTGTGGTAGGGGGATTATTCAGATGGAGCAGCTGACTTTCGATCCTCGTCAGCCTCTCCTGAAGCTGGTGAAAGAGCGAGCTGGATTTCCTCTCCAGGGAGACCTGCTCCTGGACATGGCCTTCCACTGTAAAGCTAGGGGGAGGCTGGAGAAAATCCCTCTCCTCCTGGGAGATCTCCTTCTTGACATCTTGGAGCTGGAGGTGCTCCAACAGGCCGTGCAGCAGGACATGCAGGGCATTGAAGTTGACGTTGCCGAGCTCAGGCGTGCCAATCGCAATGTTCACCAGCTCCGCGAACGAAACGGAGAAGCTCATTTTTCGTTCAGTCTCTAGCCTTGGGAGACAAGCAGCTGTGAGCACTGAGGCGGCCTTGATACAGTGAGGTTAGTTCCCAGGACCAGTCGTCCTAGGGATCCACAATAACACAACCTGATAGGCTCAAAGTTAATAAGTCACGGCCATGGGCATGTGATTGGCTTATGGGAGCATTGGTCTGGTCTGAGCTCTCCTCGGAAAGTTTCTGCTGGTTGCTAGGATACCAAGGAACGTGCTGAGATCTGAAAGGAGATGGACAACTTAAGAAACGTGGCGAGATGGTGATGAATGGGGTGAGTCACTGTGCTGTTTGGCCGTGGACCAGGGCAAATCAGAAGCACGGTGACACCTGGTACAGGAATAAAGGAATGTGCTCTTGGAAGCAGGAGAGCCCGGTTGTTGAGAGCACGAGGTAACTGTGGCCGGTTACCTAGGGATTCTTCTTGAGATTCCGTGCTCGTCTCTCTCACACCCAGGATTTTATTCAGCTCCTGGGGATAAAATACAAACCGCTGGCAAAGGCAAATCCCCCCACTCTGGCGGGAGAGTTAGACTGTGTAAAACACCCCGGGACGTCCTCCATCAGAGAATGAGTGTTCACCCCAGCAGCCTGACCATATTCCAGTGGGAAGGATTATATGGCACCTGCCTAAGCTGACCCTCATCATGTTGTCTGGAAAAAGATGCCCTTGCTTTTCTGTCCTTGGCACGTCAGGATAATTCCACCTCCCTGGCAACCAGGAAAATCTGTGTTCTCAGGGCCTGCCCGGCATCCCGGTCACTTCTATAGAAACAGCTGGCTGGTCCTGGTTTTTGCAGCCCTCATCAGACTCTGACAACCTGAGGCAGCTTCTGGCCAGCTGAGCCAGCAAAATGCCACAGGCTGGCTGAGAATGGGGGGTCCCTTGGGCCATGCCTCTCTGGGCTGCCATAGAATATCAGGGATGGAAGGGACCTAAGGAAGTCATCTCGTCCAACCCTCTGCTCAAGGCAGGACCAATCCCCAAACAGATTTTTGCCCTAGATGGCCCTCTCAAGGATTGAACTCACAACCCTGGGTTTAGCAGGCCAATGCTCAAACCACTGAGCTATCCCTCCCCCCTAGCAGGATCCATCCCATCTGGCAGGATGACCTTCCTGAGCCAAACAGGGAATTGCCAAGCCCCAGCATTTTTTCCTGGGTTATTATTTTGTAGCATCTAGGAGCCCCAGGCATGGCCCAGGGCCCCATTGTGCTAGGTGCTGTACAGACACAGGAAAAGAAAGGCAATCGCTGCCCCAGAGAGCTTAAGCAGTTTGTAAGTCTGTTCCCAGACCTGATGTATGGCTGCAGGAAGGAGAGAGAGAGATTGTAAGGTCGTTTGGACAAGAGACTGTGTCTACCTCTCTGTTTATACGGCTCCTAACTCAATAGGATCCTGATGCCATCAGATCCGTTAGGTGGCATAATAATAAATAATTGGCAGGCACCCTTTCCCCCTCCCCCCAAGCTCCCACATCCCTCCCCAATGCACCTTCTTGGCTCCCACCTAGACCTCCTTCCTGCACTCTCCTGCCCCCACCTCCCTGTAATAATTGCTTTGAAAAGCTGGTCACCCCCAGAGGTGGCTGCATTACAAAGATGGGTGAAAGGGTCCCTCTCTGGCATGGCGTGTTCAGGGATTCTCCTGGATGACAGCCACTACAAGCAACACGTCTGGGCCAGATTCTGCCAGCTGTTAGCTCAGGGTAGATCTCGAGTCACTCAATGGACTTGACTGGAGTTGCCCAGTGTAGAGTAACTCCAATGGAGTCAGTAGAGTTACTCAGATTTAGGCAGGTGTAACTGACAGCAAGGTCTGCCCCATGATCTTTACGTAAAACCCAGGACTTCCTAACTTGTATTTCTAGCCTTGGGCAACACTAACTCCAAAATACAAACCCTAATACAATAAAGACAGCACCAGATTGACCGGTTAACTCTGTCTCCTTTGCAAAGCAGCTTTACACCCAGCACAACTGGTTGGCTGTGCTGTGGTTATGGCTGCCCTGCCTCACCTGGCTCCGATCAGCAAATCTGCTGGCCCACTGTCCGTAGCTCTTTGCAAAGTCACAGGGTTTTAAAGAGCTCAGTGGGCTGCACTGTTATTTTAGTTTCTGCACAAAACAGTCACATTCCAGTTCTTCCCCTTAGGCTGTGTCAAGATGGCACCATGGTAAAAATGCCTCTGTCCTGGATATATCCCTGTTGCTGGAGATTTCCTGACAAACACAGTGAAGTCGAGAGCTAAGAGATCACATGTGCTTAGTCCACGGAGTGTATGTCACAGCAGTCTGGGAATTCAGCATGGAAGAGAGCTAACGCCTATAAGTTGTCACCATACCCTCCCCACCCCCTTCCCACTTGTTTGTCTCTGCCATGTGTTATGTCTGGTCTTTAGACCGTCAGCTCTTTGAGGCAGGGACTCTCATTTGCCACCTGTAGGTACAATGGAGTCCTGATCAGCTGGGCCTATAGGTGGTAAGCTGTCTGCAGTGGCCCAAGAAGGTGAGTGCCAACCTCAGGGCAGTCTGTTAGAAACCAGGGCACAAACCCCAAACTGGCTGTGAGTTCTTGTGATGCAGTGCACCTGGCCCTTTGAGGCACCCTCCTGGAGGCCCTACAGTCCTACCACACCCTGACCCAGGAAGGATCAGCAAAGGTGGGTCCTCCAGGCCTGCCCAGAAAGGCTGCACAGAAGCAGCCAATCAGAGCACAGCAGGCTCAGATAAAAGGAGCTATAGGGGCTAAGTAGGGCAGTCCCTGGCTGGGACCAGAGGTGTGGCTTGGCTCTTGTGTTGCACGTCACAGGAATGCAAAGGCATCCCAGAGGATGAATTCTGGTGGTATTTTGCATGTAGCAGGAAGGAAGAGGATCTGAGAACTTCAGCCCTGAGGTCAGGGTGAAGAGAAGGGGGCTATGGGGGAAAGGCCCAGGGAATAGCAGCAGTGAACTGGAAGCAGCGATACACAACTGCTGTGTGTAGTGTCCCTGGGTTGGGACCTAGAGTAGTGGGTGGGCGGGCCTGGGTTCCCCCACTGTTAATTGGGAAAGTGGCCTAAGCCCTGAGAATGGGACAAGGCTTGTTTAGAAACTTGAGTGAAGGCTGGGAATTATAGGGCCCAGAGGTGGGGCTGAAGACCCTGGTGAGGGCAGATAGTTTTGCTAGACTTTTGCTACCCCAGAAGGCGATTATGACACTCTGCACCTCATATTCACCATAGTGATATGATTATGACATAATTATAATGCATTTTCTACAAAATATGTCATGTGAGGAGTCAATGGAAAAGTAATGGTTTGCTGAATATTGTCCTATTTGTATGCATGTAGCATTTTTGTATCTGGAGTTATGAATATTGACTGCACATAGATGTATTTCAAATGTGCTCGCTCCTGGGTAAGGTAGTTTATATCTAGTCTAGCCAGCATGTTGTGAAGGGACTATTCAAGGTAATGGCCCATCAAGGAAAACAATGGGCTAGGGGAACAGCTTATCCTCACCTGATGACTTTCCTGTGGATGCTTCAGCCAGTATATGGGTAATAGCTGCTATGACTCATCGAAGCATGCAAGGGCATGTGACTAGATCATGTGATACTAGACTCCATGCCTGTACTTTTCCACAAACTGTTCTGGGGCTTTGTTTGGGACAATAAAGTTCCCTTCACATGGAAGAAGCTATAAAAGGGGGAAGTGACATCACCTGGCCTCAGTCCCCTTACAACTCAACACCTGGAAACACCTTAGGAACAAAGACTAAACTGGGGAAGGGGGTCCCAGGCCGGAAAGAAGAAAGCCCTGCCTGTGTATGGAAGAGTGGTGGATTGTTTGTACCATCAGGGTGAGACACTGCTTATTTCTAAGGCTGTGAGTCTGTCATGGAAGTCACAGACTCCATGACTTTCCGGGACTTCTACAGCAGCTGATGTGGCTGACCTTGGGGCCGCCCCAGCTGCTCAGGGAGCCTGGGGCTAGCCACACGGGCTGCTGCTGGAGCAGCCCCGGGCAGCTGGCCCTGGGGGCTGCTGGAGTAGCAGCAATCCCAGGCATGGCCCCGGAGCAGCAGTGTTGCCTCAGGCTGCCCCGGAGCAGCAGTGGTGTCCTGGGCTGCCCCGGAGGAGGAGCAGCAGCAGCAGTGTCCCATAGTCCCCCAGAGTAACTAAGATTTAGTCAGGGGTATTTATAGTGAAAGTCATGGACAGGTTACGGCCTGTGACCTTTGTTTATTGCCCATGACCTGTCCATGACTTTCACTAAAAATACCCATGACTAAATCTTAGCCTTACTTATTTCAAATCCGGTCTAGTTTATAGAATTTAGATTGCGATTTTGTTTTTCTGAGGTAACCAACTTTGATCTGTACACTATTACTTATAATCACTTAAAATCTATCTTTTTGTAGTTAATAAATATGTGTTTTATTTTTTCCCTAAAACAGTGTGATGTGCTTGGGGAATCTGCTTAGGAACAAAAAACTGAGGCATTGTCCTTTCCACATTGAGGGACAGATTGGGTAATAAACTTACATTGGTCAGGCTTTTGACCAGGACAGGACAGCTCTGAGATTTGGGAGGGGAGGGAGCTGGCTGGAGTCTCTCTACTGTTAGTTCATGAGTGGCTAGGAGAAGCCTTCATGTAACTGCAGTTGGGTGTGTCCCTGCTTGTGTATGGCAGTGTAAGGCCTGGAGAGGACTGCAGCTTGTCACAGCTTGAGAGGAGACCCAGATTGGTATGCCAGAGGGCTCAGTGGTACCCCAGTCCCAGGTTGCACCCTGGGGAAGTCTGTCACAGACATTGTTCATTAGTGACTGTGTGACTCACCTGGATGGCTGAGCCGCTGAAGACCAAGGTTAGCAACCTACAGGGAGTGCCTGCAGCAGGAGGGAAAAAAGATTGCAGCACCACACCCAGCTGATAGGAGGCTCTCAGGTGAGGTTCCCCGTTACAGTTCTGTACTTAGGTTTCACCAATCAGTTATCAAGTGTAAATTCTTAAGGCACTGTAACAGCCTAAACACGGAGTCACGGATAGTCCCCAGGGATACTCCCAATAGTCTTTTGCCACCCAGGTAAGCTTACCTGTCCTGTGTGATAGATGGTCCCTTACACCCAGAATCTCAGCAATATTCAGGTTACTCCCAGTTCCAAAGGACCAGTCACTTACTCCAGATCAATTGCACCTTAGATCTCACACTACAGACAACGCTTGTAGCCAATCCTATAATAAGCTACATGAAGATTTATTAAATAGGAAAAGAAAATGAGAGCTATTCACAAAGTTAAACAGGTGAACAGACACACACAAATGAGTTACAATCTTAAATTTGCGAAAGTAATAAAAGCTTCTGTAATAAGCAAGGTCTATGTAGCCATTAGGGCTAACCCAGGCTAAGCATTGGGGATTTAGCATCATTATCCCTATTTTACAAATGGGGAAACTGAGGCACAGGGAAGGGTATGACTGGCTCAACAGCAGCTCAGTGACAGAGCCAGGAACAGAACCTCGATCTCCTGAATCCCAGTCCAGGGTGCTAGCTACCAAGAATACGTCTATGCAATAGCTGTGTGGGGTCTTCATAGGCTGGGTAGAAATACCCACACTAGCTCTGCTCGAGTTAGCATGTTAAAAACAGCAGTGTGGCACCTCAGGCTAGCCATCAGAATACAATCCTGCCATCCAACCACCTGGGTACGTACTTAGGCAGCTATTGTAAGCCGCTGCTGCACTTCTATTTTTAGTATGCTGGCTCAAGCAGAGGTAGCGTGGTTAGAGGTACACGTGCTGGGAAGCACCCTCGCAGATGCTGTGCAGATATACCCTTGGCCACACGGCACTAAGGCCTAAAGATTTAAAAGCGCCTTCTGATTATTGGGGGCTTCCATTTTTTGTGCCTGCTTCGGGTCACCTTATGGGAGGCAACCCCACAGTCAGACCAGGACTGCTCATGCAGCTGCCATGACTCAGCCCCACCTCCCATGACTCCCTGCTTGTGGCCCTGTGACCCTCACTCCTGTCATAACTAGAAAGGGAAGGGTAACAACCCTCCTGTATACAATACTATAAAATCCCTCCTGGCCAGAGGCACCAAAATCCTTTTACCTATAAAGGGTTAAGAAGTTCAGGTAACCTGGCTGACACCTGACCCAAAGGACCAATAAGGGGACAAGATACTTTCAAATCTTGGGGGGGGGAAGGCTTTTGTTTGTGTGCTCTTTGTTTTTGGTTGTGTTCGCTCTTGGGACTAAGAGGGACCGGATATCAATCCATGTTCTCCAAATCTTTCTGCACAAGTCTCTCATATTTCAAACTTGTAAGTAACAGCCAGGCAAGGCGTGTTAGTTTTATATTTGTTTTCTCAACTTGTAAATGTTCCTTTTGCTAGAGGGTTTACCTCTATTTCCTGTAACTTTGAACCTAAGGCTAGAGGGGGTTCCTCTGGGCTCTATGGATCTGATTACCCTGTAACGTTATTTTCCATCCTGATTTTACAGAGATAAATTTTACCTTTTCTTTTAATAAAATTCTTCTTTTAAGAACCTGATTGATTTTTCATTGTTTTAAGATCCAAGGGCTTGGATCTGTGTTCACCAGGACTAATTGGTGAGGGGATTACCAAGCCTTCCCAGGGAAAGGGGTGTAGGGGCTTGGGGGGGATATTTCTCAAGCCTACCCAGAAAAAGGGGTGTAAGGGCTTGGGGGGATATCTTGGGGGAAGAGGAACTCCAAGTGGTCCCTTCCCTGTTTCTTGTTAAAGCACTTGGTGGAGGCAGAATATTAAAATCTAATTTAAGCTGGTAGAAATAAGCTTAGGGGGTCTTTCATGCAGGTCCCCACATCTGTACCCTAAAGTTCAGAGTGGGGAGGGAACCCTGACAACTCCCATCCCTGTTTTATCATTTGTTATCCCCTGAATGTATTTGAGCAATGTGTCCAGTAGCTCCTCCCCTTAGGCTGGGGGAGGGGCCTTTTGGCCCCAGGAACTCAATAGGTACCATGACTCATCCCTCTAGTGTGACTCATCCCTCCAGTGTATGTGCCTGGCTTCTTCAGTTCTTGATAAGAATGTCAACATCCTCCTTCTTTTCAAAACACTTCTCAACGTTGTCAGCAAACCCATCCTGCACAACCCTGATCAGCCACTGATGTCACAGGCCTGTTTCTTAAGCCGATATAGTTATAACATTTCCCCTCTTGAGACCCGATTGGTGCAGCTGTCAGGGGAGTAAACAGGGAACGACTTGCCAAGGTGTCTTGCCTGCAATGAAAACATCCTATACGGCTTCAGAAACAAATTAAGAGCATATCTAGTAACTGTCACACCCTACTTCTGGATGTTCCAGGGCCAGGTGATCAGCCCTGCACTCTGCATGTATGCTTAGATGCAACATCTAAATGTTTTAAGTGAGCTGAAAATATTTTGTTGCAGCCTACTGGACTGTGTCATCACACCTTTGTGGCTATTGCAGTCATGGACTCATTATTATTACCATCATAATGTAAGAAAGGTGTAAGAGACAATGCTGTGTTTGTATTTACATTTTCCTGGGAGCACAGAGGAAAGGATAAGGTTTACATCAAGTGATTGCGAGCAGGTAGAACCTGAAATCAGAAAAAGGTGGATCAATTGGTTAATTCTAATGGGACACAAGTGCCATCATTTTATATATGTTGCTTATAGAGGGGATAACTGTTGGCTGGGCCAACGCTCTCTGTGTGCATATCGCAATCTACCATTACACTATCAGGCCTTCATTTTCCTGATCATAAAAAACATCCTGCCCAGCGCTGGGCAGAGAAAAGGAGCAAGATCACCTTAAAGTTGAATCTAAAACCACGTATTGAAATTTTGTCAGGCTAAAACTGATACCTGTGAAATATTTCAAAAGCTTTTCTACAAAGGGGAGCATTTCGGAAAATTAAGGTGAGTGCTCCACTGCTTTCCTTCTTCTCTTTGGACTTAAAAAAATCAAATGTGGGTTACACCCGGACTATACAAAACTTAAAAATGTTCAAGACAGGTCAACGGCCTAATGATTAGTAGTAGTTTGGGAAAGGACTCAAGCAATTTTTTATGGGTGCCCTGACTGCCATTGTCAAAACGAAGGCGACTACTTCTGAACGAGAGCACCCACACAGGGGTTTAAGGCACTGTAAATGATGTGCATTAACTTCATACCTTTAGAGTGTCTGTGTAGACAAACTCTTAGGCTTTGTTTACTCTAGCACTTTCGTCCGCAAAACTTTTGTTGGTCAGGGGTGTGAAAAAACCCACACCTCTGACTGACATAAGTTTCAAGTGTGGACAGCTCTATGTCAGCAGGAGAGCATCTCCTGCCAAGTGGCTACACAGCAGACCGTACAGCAGCGCAGCACCAGTGGTACAGCTGTGCTGCTGTAAAGTCCGTAGTGTAGACATAGCCTTAGTAAGGGAAAGGGAATAAGGGAAACTGAGTGGGGGAAAGCCTCTGTTAATTCCTTTAGTTGAAAATGCAGTAACTAGTTTTCAATGATACCCACATAAATGGGGAGGAGGCTGCTGATATTCATACACAAATACCTCTGATGGCAAAGGAGGCATGTTATTAGCACAATCAGTATCAGAGTTGTCAAGCCATAAACAATAATGGTGCATTTAACATCTTTGAGTCAGCATTAAAGTTTGTCCCCTCACTGCAAAGAAAATGTGTTTTTACCAAATGGTAATTAACATGCATTAACTATCCCACTGTAAACACATAGTGGACACAGGGTATTTTAATTTCACCAAAAGACAAACTATGCCTCCTGCTCACCAATGCAAAGGTGTAACAGAATCATTTATTTTAAAAAAATCCCTGATTTTGGCAGTACAAAACAGTAAACTTGTCAGAATGAAAAACATCACTTCAACGTATCATAGCAAAATATGTAACATACATAAAAGGCTATAAATGTCAGATATGCATTTAGAAATATAAACAATTCAGTAAAAAATTCACCATCTATGTATGCAACAAGTGAAGTAACAGATGAGTAAAGCATTTGGTTCAGTGTTGGGGGATTAGTTACACAAAAAAGGATTTTTAATACATTTTCAGTTAAAAAGGGAAGGAGGGGGGTGGAATCACATGCTAAAGGAAGTCCAAAACAGTACTGAATATTATAGGAATGTACAAACGTTTTAGGTATATGGATTTTAGGGTGCAGATTATTTGAGAAAGGTAACAGCAGAAGTATGATGCTGGTGCACCAACAACAACTCGGACACAAAAAAGCAAATAAAAAATGTGTGTGTGTATATTTTTCAATTTCATAACTTTTGGTGCACAACCCATGACTTTTGAATTCTTGGGGCTGTCAATCTATCTCAGGGTTATCTATCTATGTAAGAATTACAGTGGAGTCTGCTTACAGAAGGATTTCACCTGAGCTAGCAGCCACAGAACCCCGTGGGCCAGGCTTGTCCAAGTGTGTGGCCTCCCAGCGAGTGACAAGGGCAGCCAGGTACTCTCAGGTGCCCCACAACAGCTGGACTAACCTGGCCCCAGGGCCTGGCCTGACCTTCACCCCGTGCCCTCCCTTTGCCCCTCCCCCTGCCGCCAGCAGGCTGAGTCTGACCCGCTCTTGCACAGGCTCCGCCCATCCCCACCCCTCCCCTCGGATTGGCCCCGCGCCGCTAGCCGCAGGGACGCCGCTGTCATCCCAAGTGAGGGCAGAGCGGTGCCGCGGCTTCAGCGGATGTTACTGCGCATGCTCAACTCTCCATCGCGCATACTCAGTGACAGCAAGGCAGTACATCGGAGCGGATTCTCCCACTACCTCCCACCGCTAGGTCTGTCAGGGGCCTCCCGCGCCGCCGCCTTGCTATCCGGTAGGTGGCGCGTGAGGCGAGGGGGGCCTGGCGGTTCCGACAGCGGGGCAGCAGTGCGCCCTCGGCTCGGTGCCTGCGCCGCGCTCCCTCAGCAGGGTTGGGGCAGTAGGAACCCGGGCGCTTCCCACAGGGTGGCCCCGCTCGGGGCATGCCGGGGGCTGGAGTCCGGCCGGGCCTCGCGCTCCAGGGAGAGCCGGGAGAGGGGAGGGGAAGAGAACTACAACTCCCAGCGGCCCCCGCGACGTGACCAATCTGCCCCTGTGAGGCAGCAAGCCTTCGGGGGGCGCGGGCCCCGGTCCTGTGGGTGGGGGGTGTCTCTGGGCGCCGCTCGGCAGCCAGCGCCGGGCGGGGGGGCGCCCCCGGCGGGTTTGTGGACTCCAGCGCGTTGCGGCACCACCCGGCGGCTCGCTGGGGAGCCGGCACTGTCCGGATCTGTGTCCCCCTGGGGCTGGAGCTGCGCCCCCTGCCCCGGGCACCAGTCAGGGGCAAGGTGGAGGGGCCGGGGCGGCTGGCGAGCCTGGAGCATGAGAGGAGCCGCTAGTCGGGTTGAGCTGCCTGGAGGATGTTGTTGGGGTGTGTCTGCGGGGCAGGATTCCCTCCCCGTGTCTCTGTTTACTTTCCTGAATGGAACTGGTGAAAATCAGTCGGGCTGCTGCGTGCCCTGTTAGCCTGTCCCTAAACCATGACCCAGGGGCAAACGTTACCCAGATCTTGCACCCTCATATCTTGTGAGGCGAGGCAAAGGTCAGGCTCCCAGCCACGCACCCCACTCGTGATACACAGCCATAAAAATACTTTATGCTTGTAGAGCTCCTTCAGCGTGAGCATCACAAAGCAGTTTTTAGAGAAGTGGAAAATCATAAATAGGTGGAAACAGATCGCGTGTAAGGCCTCGGTGGTGCATGAAAATTCTCTCATTTTAACAGTACCAGTATAATGAAAGTGGGACAACTTCCTGGCATGGACCTTGTATCAAAGTGCTTGTACCAGTATAGAATTACAGCCACACTTGCGGTTGTACTGGGATAACTAAATTTGGTTTAAAAAAACTATACCCCTAACCAAAATAGTTACCCTGGCACAAAATCTGTGTGTAGAGCAGGCCTTAGTGACTTGCCCAGGGTCACTGAATGAGGCAGTGGTATAGTCAGAAATGTAGTGCCAGAAGTCCCGTACACTAACAGCTGTCCTTAATTTTTAGCAAAATAGCTACTATTTTTTCCATCCAAAAATCTGCAGTTCAGTGTATTTCAACTATATTAAAAGGTGTGCCTTGGATTGTTTCCCAAATATCCCAGATTTTTTTCCAAATATCCTGGATTGTAGTTTTCAGATATTTCCTGGTATGACTCATATGAAGGAAAGTAGGTGTAAAATGTTGTTAGTGTTGGTTTCGTGGGTATGAGACTTTTGATTACAGACTTATATTCTTACTGAGTTTGAAAGTGGTTTCATAAATACAGGGGTTTTTTTCATGCACTATTGAAGAATTCCATAAACTTTTCGTGAGTGCTTTGTAAATTGTAGCATTCCATGCCATGACTAAAATGGTTCACTTTTAACAGATGACAGACTTGGTTAAATGTGGTAATGTTTTCTTTGTTACACTTTTAAAACTTTATTTTAACTCTAATACAAGGTAAATAAACTCTTCTTTATAATAGAAGTTATTCCGAGGAACTCGTAACTCATTCAGAGGCACTTTGTGAACACTTCAAACATCAAGATCATTCCCCTTTGGCATCCTTTGGGCCTAATATGCCAAAATATTTGGAGTTCCACTTTGACATGGTATTGCTCTGAGCTCACCTTTATGTATTTACAAAGAAGGCCTTCACCCTTTTCAAGTAAACCTGAGTGAGCTGAGGTAGGAAATGACTGTTTTGGGAGAAAGTGGTGATTAGTTATTGTTAATTTGTAAACAACTGATGGTGTGCTCTGCTCTTATATAAGATCCTGCCCTAAAGATCTTTCAGTCAAAAATCTGCCCAGAGAGAGGATTAACATAACGTATTTTTTTCATTTCTTATGGGTGTCATGTAAGAAGTGAATCTTTAGCAGAGGTTTGAAACCAGAGAGGGGCTTGGGAGTGTCTTGGCAATGTGGTAAAGGCACGGAGTGAGAGGAAATGAGTGGAGTACTGGCAGTCATCAATGGAGGAAGGAAGTGGGTGAAGTTCATGCATATAAACTAGTTCAGAGACTATAGGCCAGAGCACAGTTCTGAAGGACTTTGAGAGTGAGAACAAGAGTTTAAACTTGATGTGGGGAATAATGGGGGAAGCAAGGGAAGGAATTCAAAGATGGGCATGACATGGTCTGAATGATGGGCAAGATCATAATTCTAGCAGGTGCATTTTGGAAACACAAGAGTAGCGATGTGAGTATTGGGGAGACAGTAGGAGGAAGTTGTAATTAGTGGTGCCTGTTCCTTTTTGAAGTTGAGGAGGGGGTATTTCAGCCATGTTACTAACCCTGCATGTCCATGGCACTGGTAATTTCCAGAGCTCACTTTTTCATTCTTTCACCCTGTCATATTGGAATGTGTGTGGCATAGGCAAATGCAGTTGTCTCATTTGTATTTAAAATGGGGGGTAATGTCAAACCTACATTAATTGCCTCTGATGTCAGTGCAGCTTCACACAGTTAGAAGCCTGGAAGAGGGGGAGGTGGAGGGCCTTTTTTTCTTTGATAGTAGAAAATTCAAAGAAAGGCATGAGTTTGAATCAGTTTGGGAAGTAGGTCAGAATGAGTGTGTCTGCTGTTAAATTCCTCAAGCTTCTGTTCTAACCGGTGATTCTTACTGGGTACTTGTCAGGTTAGAAAGCAAAAAGCACTGAGGAACTTTATTATGTAAAAACTGATTTTTGTTGTTGTTGGTCCAAGTAGAAAATACTGTTAAATTCGGTGACTAATGCACAGCTCTTCCCAGTCTGGGGGTGATTTGGTTTTGGAAGGAGATATGGGATACACACAATCCTTTAGCATGTGCTCTGATCCAGAGATATTTGGTTGGAATATATGTAGCAAAGAGGTTGCAACTGGACCCTTTTGGAGAAGTTCCTTAATGCCCCCTTAAAAGGCCTATATTAGAGCTATAGGCTATAATATAGATAATTGCTATAATCTGAAAGAGTGTGTTGGGCTCTAAAGAAGTTTATTAAAATCTCCTAATCTTTAAACAAAAAATAAAATGCAATGATTTTTGTAGGACCGAGAACAAAACAGTGTTTTGTGCTCCCCTGCTGACATCACTTCCAGAGTTCTGTGAACATAATGTCTGATGTGGCTGAACAAAGAGTTTGAGGTTGTGAGACACTCTAGTAGTTATTAAATACAAACAGGCATGTTAATTTCAGCGTTGTGTAATGTTTGCCAAGTGCAAATAGGACAAAATGGCAGCCTGGTAACATGGTGATTATAATGAAATCATTAGAATGGGGGTACATGCAGCAGTGGCAGAATTTACATTTTCAAGCTTCCAAACTGGCATACCAAACTGCTGGGTAAAAAACAAACCATGTAATTTTGGGTGCACTGCTTCCCCAGACTGAACTTTGTGAAGTTGGTGGGTTTTTTGGGTTTTTTTTTTTTTTTTTGCGACTGAGAGATGATTCTGTAGTTCTAATCCCTTCCCCACACAACCTTTAACCATCTCTCCTAACTTAACTACATAGGAGGCTTGGACAGGATGTCCTGCTTGCAACCAAGGTGAGAAAGGGTGGTGAAAAAGTAATCTAATAGAAGCAAGCTTTGTGTTACAGAGATATCATCTTACTACCTAAGAGCTGCATCTGTGACATCATAGAGGAAAGCTTTAAATCTAGTTCTCTTCCATCCTCCCCCATATGACGGAAATGATATTTTATATGAAACATAGCTATTGTATCAACTCCTTTTTTTAATAGGAAAAAGGTTGATTAAGGGCCTGACCCAGCAGCTTTTATGCAGGCAAAGCTCACTAAAATAAAGCTGAGTTTTGCCTTCATAAAGATTGCAGGATCAAGCCCTTGAGCAGGCTATGCAGTTTTATTTTCAGAGAGCAAGAGTGTCAACTTCTATCTTTTGATGTGATACTTACATTGTTCTTTTTGTGCTTTGATTTCTGACAGAAGTAATTTGTGATCATGTGCAAACCAGAAAGAAAGCAACTTGATTTTCATAAGTTATGTTAGACCCTTAAATGTGGAACAAAGCATGGGCCTTTTTTAGCTATTAAAATGAACCAACATAGTGTAGGTGCCATGGTGGACCATACAGTGTTTTAAAAGGGTGAGGTAATATCTTATTGGACCAGTTTCGGTTGGTGAGAGAAACAAATTTTCAACTTTACACTTCTTCAGGGCTGGGAAAGCCACTCAGAGTGTCACAGCTAAATACAAGGGTGGAACAGATTGTTTAGCATAAGTAGTTAACACATGTTACAATGGACTATTCAAGGGGAAGTGGCTACAAGAACACTGCATACATACATCATTTTATCACTAGTACAGAGAGTCCCCTGGTGGAGGGTTCAGAGCACTGTGTGCACTCTCAACATAAAATTATGATGATGGAAACATTTGGCTGCTGTGCTAAGGTGTCACTTTGGGCTCTTTAATTTTGGGGAAACATTCTCTATAGATATTACTGAATTTTTGGTGTGGTTTTTATACTGGTGAAAGATGCCTGTCTGACAGACTTGGACTGAAAGCCTGTGTTTAACCTCAAGACAGATGTAGCATGGGCAGTGAGTGATGAGGCAAACTTCCTCCATGTTCCAAACCTGACCTGAAGGCACCAACTCTAGGGCCAGATCTACATTAGATCTATACTGGAAAGGGTTTATTGGTGTAGCTATACTGGCAACCCCTTCTAGTGGAGATATAGCCTGTACCAGCAAAAGAGTGCTTTTGCTGGTATAGTTTACACCAGTTTTATGAACAAAGTAAACTCTGCTGGCAAAAGCATTTTGTTGCTAGTATAACTGTGTCTACACTAGGGATTTTTGCCAGTATAAAAATGTCATAAAAAAATCACCACTATCTGACATTACTATTTCAGCAAAAGCTTCTAGTGTGGACCTGGCCTAGATGTAAGAAGGCAGCTTGGTCTTTGTGACTCATTCAGTCTGTTAAAGAGAGTCAGAAATGCCCGTTGTGTTGTTATTTTTGTAACATGTACACCTGGCTGCTGGGAACTGGATTGTTCACACAGACAGCATAGGGTCACAGTCATTGGTCATCACCAGTTTTGGCTGGATTTGAGCCTGTGATGTGCTCACTAACATTAAGAATACAATGAATATGTTCGGAAAGGGTGCGAGCTGTGTGTATGTCCTGTAGTCATCTTTGCAAGGTGGGTTTTCAAATAGAACTAGGCATATGGGCAGAAACCTTGGCTTTTTCCACTGAAACTCTGAGTCAATTATCCATCAGTCTCTAAGTGGATGCATCTCACACAATCAGTTTAGTGAGGGGGTGTATGCTGGTGGACCTCAGTCTTCCTGCCTTCATTGTTTCTCTAACTTAATTATGCGTCAGACTCTCCAGATAAATGAGATCAGATTTTTTCCCCCCAAAGGTGGTTTGAGGCCTAAATAGCCATTGCGTGAGAAGTAGAGTCCTCCAGATGGGATGTGAAGAATAGCTGAATATTAATTACATTAAACCTAAACCACCATCACTCAGAAATCCCCTGTGTTCCCTCCAAAAGCCATGCAGCTGGAAGAGTAGGTATAATCTGTTAGACAAATGAATAAACTTAAATTCCTGTAGAGAATTATTGAAATATTGATTTTTAATTTAGCTCACCGAATAAAGATTGTGTTTTGGACAGATTTTAGCAAAACTTAACTGTGGCTTAGCACTGGAGGTGGACTCATTGCTTTGTTGTGGGCAGGACTGAGGTTGGCTGCAAAATAATTGCACAGGTAGCAGACCTACTGTAATTGCTCTCATCCTTTTGTTTTGAAATTGGGAGGTCCTGAGTTGTATTGTAGTGAAGTCTGCCGATATCACTGCTCTACAGCCAAAATGCTTCTGAAATAAATGTAGTCAAACTTTATTAATTCTGGGTCACTGAGAACGAAAATGATGCTTAAAATTGTTGATTGGCTCTAGTTTTCAAGATATGCTATTGGGTCAGTATATACGACCCTTGACTTGGGAATGGCGGAGGATAAGTGAGTTATAAAGGGAAGGGATCTCAATTTAAACCAGAAATGACTAAAATACATCTTTGACTGGATCTATGAATAAATCTATGACTGGGTTTGGACAGTACTTGCTTTTTAGGCAAAACAATGAATGATGCAATCTGAAGCTGGTATTGCGTCATACAGGATATGAATTGCATCATGTTATTCCTAGAAGTCATGGATAATGCAATCATAACGAAGCTTACATCACTCTGCTGAACAAATTGCCCTATATCAGCTCTAGAAAACATACAGTGTCGTGCTCTCTTATTTGTCAGTGTTTGATTTTGCAAAGGGACACATTTCTGTTTAGCCAAAGTGAGCAGAGATGCCTCGTACTTGTGTGAACAGTGCAGATAACTTCTGCTATGTTTGTGGTGAAGTGACTTTTGCATCACAAAAGCGCAGTATAACCACTATGGTTAAGAAAGCCTATCACCTTTATTTTGGCTGCAAAATTGGAGATCAGGACAAGAGGTGGGCCCCACACATATGCTGCAACACTTGTGCAACAAATCTTCGCCAGTGGTTGAACAGGAAAAGGAAATCTATGCCTTTTGCAGTGCCAATGATTTGGAGAGAGCCAACAGATCATACCAGCAATTGTTACTTCTGCATGGTGCCTCCAGTTGGGAAAGGTGTGTCAAAGAAGAAAAAGTGGACTGTGCATTATCCAAACATTCCATCAGCTATACGCCCAGTACCCCACGGAGAAGGACTGCCGGTTCCTGATGCACCAGAATCATTCTCACTTGAGTCAGACGAGGAAGAGGAAGAGGATGAAACTTCTGGTCCTGAACCATCAATGTCACAGGACCCACATTTTCTCCCATCCTCCTCCTCTGAACCACACCTCATAACACAAGGTGAACTGAATGACCTTGTCAGGGATTTGGAACTACCCAAGAGTAAGGCAGAGCTGTTGGGCTCCAGACTACAGCAGTGGAATCTCCTGGCAGGTGATGTTAGGGTTTCCATGTTCCGTGACCGTCAAAAGGATCTTGTCCCATTCTTCTTCATGGAAGGTGATCTTGTAGCCTGCAACAACATCGATGGTGTGATGGCAGCCCTCAACATCGTTCACGATCCAGATGAGTGGAGACTGTTCATTGATTCATCGAAGACGAGTCTTAAAGCTGTTTTACTGCATAATGGCAATGTTTTGCCATCAATTCCAGTTGGTCATGCAGTCCATATGAAGGAAACCTATGACAACATGAAACAACTTTTGAGGTGCATAAACTATGACCAACATCAGTGGCAGCTTTGTGGCGATTTGAAGGTTGTTGCTCTCTTGCTTGGTCTGCAGGCTGGATACACAAAGTACTGCTGTTTTCTCTGCGAATGGGATAGTCGTGCAAGAGATTCCCACTACATCAAGAAAGATTGGCCACTCCGACAGTCATTGGAGCCTGGGAGGAAAAGTGTTCAGCATCCACCACTTGTTGAATCAAGGAAGATTTTGTTACCACCCTTACACATCAAGCTGGGTCTGATGAAGAACTTTGTCAAGGCCATTGACAAAACACAAGCAGCTTTCAAGTACCTCCGTGGAAAATTTCCAAGGTTAAGTGAAGCTAAGATAAAGGAAGGTGTCTTTGTTGGTCCTCAGATTCGTGAACTTCTTCGAGATGATGCATTTGACCATGCACTGCGTGGCAAGGAAAAGACGGCATGGAAAGCCTTCCAGTTAGTGGCAATAAATTTTCTCGGAAACAACAAGGCACACAACTACAGGTTGTTGGTGGAAAACCTCCTCAAGGCATACAAAAGCCTTGGTTGCAACATGTCACTAAAGATACATTTTTTGCACTCTCATCTAGATTTTTTTCCACCGAACTGCGGAGCAGTGAGCGACGAGCACGGCGAGCGATTTCACCAGGACATTGCAACAATGGAGAAACGCTATCAGGGCAAATGGAGCCCATCAATGCTTGCAGACTATTGCTGGACAGTGACAAGAGATGCTCCATTTAATGAATACAAGAGACAAGCCAAGAAGCGCCGAGTAGACACTGAATAGGACTAAACTATGTACATAATAGTTTTTTGCCTTTTGTTTCATAATAAATTTTATTTATATAACCCTTTTGCTGATTTTTAAAGTGTTACATAAACAGGACAGGTGAAATATTATCATGTAAAGCAACCATAAACACATGAAAAGACCTAGGTTTACAATTTATGATTAAAACTCTACTATCTACACAATATACATAGACATAAAATGTAAAAACTTAAATATCTTAGAAACAGTAGCCAATCAGTTGTTTTAATTGTCATATTTGAATTCAGCACATCAAAATACATAATAAATATGACATTTTATCTCTGAAGCAGATGACTTCTCAACAATTGTAGACCAGTGATGTCACACTGCACATTGCATTCTTCTGGTGTGGGTGGTGGGAATAGTTCCTCTTAACCCAATAGCAGTGTCCCTAAAATGGGACATTATATTTTGAAAGGCAAAAGTTCTGCCAGAGTGTCTGCATGCTGAGACAATCGTTATCCTGTCTTTCCTTCCTTTGAATTTTTCAGGTTCTTGTGATTCAGTGCTTTCTTGATGTTTCTGTGCTTCCCGGTGCCTGAAATGGCAGTTCTTGACAGTGCTTCCTGCCATTGACTGACAAGGGTTGCTGTTAAAGATTTTCTCAGTCTGTCCTGTGATCTTCTCTCTTTCCCAATCATCTGTTTGTTTTAAGATGCAGGATTGCAGCGGGGCATATTGTTGCCCCGATATTATGATAAACAAATCCTCCAGGGACTGTTTGCATTGTACAGCTTGTTGTTTGCATGGTTGTGCTTTTGCAGTTCTGTGTTACAAACAGTACCACTGCTTGGAACTCTTTCAGCGTCTGAAGTGATCATCTTTCTCTGACACTGTTGCACCTATCCATATGTATATCATAATACTTTTTTAAAGCCTTGATTGTATCCCTCTAATTCTCGGGTTGCTGTCAGGCTTGGGTTTTCACTGATCTGCCATGCAAGACAAAATTGTGAGGGTTGTAGACAATCCCACAGTGCATCACAACATTGTATTGTACCGTCTCAGCATTGCAGAAACACTGCAAGTTTTGACCACAGGACTAGAGGAAAATGCTGTCCCATTTTAAGCTAATGGATAAGGATCATTTTGGGAGCCTACTTCTTTCTATATAACTTCACAATTGGGGAGATTGTGTGAACTAGCGTGAATCCTTTCAATGGCTTTCTTAGTTCGAAACAGCCTGTGTAATTTTTTTTTTAAATGTGTGTGTGGGAGGGGGCTTCAGGGATTCTTTTTATGTTCTCTTTGAAACACCTTGTGCTGTGTGATGCATCTTCTCAGTGGAGAGCTATTAAGCTTCTTCTGGGAGTCCATCAACTTACTGCATCACTGGCTGGAAGAGGCTTGCTTACCAATGATAAGTGGCACATGCTGGGCCGATCATGCTGTCTCCCATCACTTGTTGATGGGGCAGTTTGAAGTTAATTTGTATTAGACACAACCAGAGACAGATTAAGATAACATTGTATCAAGAACAAAACTATATTTATCAAGACTCTTGAGGTATTGCAGCCCCTGACTTGAAATAACTGCTGCTTTTTATAGAATCTTGATGCATTGTATATTTTCTCAAAGACTGGGGTTACCAATAGCCATTAGACTCATAAAAGTAGGACAGGGCTTGGAACACAGAGTGCAGTGTTTCTGTTAAGAATCCCCTCCAAGTTTTTGGATATGCCATGTTGTTTAGCCAACCAAAGTAAAAACCTTCCTAGCCAAGGAAGTGCTATAAATGTTCCACTACAGGAGTAAATTAGCCCCTTTGAGAATAAATTATTTGATGAGATGCTACATCCATTTGTCACATTTGCAGTACACATTTTTATATATTACAATCTGTTTAAATCAGGGGTCTCAAACACGCGGCCCGCGGGCTGCATGCGGCCCGCGGGGCTCTTGCGTGCGGCCCGCTGAGCTCCCCGCATGCACCCCTCCCCTCTGCCTACCCGCGGGATTCCCCTCTGTGGTGCTGCGAGCCCCACGCTGCTCTCTGAAGCAGCCGGCAGCACAGCCCCTTCGGGCCAGGGGGGAGGGGGAAGGAGGCAGAGGACTCCTGCATTGCCTCCTTCCAGGCACCGCCCCCTGCAGCTCCCATTGGCCGGGAACAGGGAACCGCGGCCAATGGGAGCTTCGTGGGAGGTACCTGGAGGAGTGGCAAGAGCAGCACACGCAAGCAACCCTGAGCCCCTCCCCCTCCCCCAGGGGCTGCAGGGACACGGTTCCAGCTGCTTCCTGGAACGGAGCAGCGCGGGGGGACAGGGCAGGCAAGGAGCCTGCCCTGGCCCCGGTGCGCACTGCTGCCACCCCGGAGCTGCTCTAGGTAAGCGGCGCCGGGCTGGAGCTCACTCCCTGAACCCCTCCTGCACCCCAACTCCTTGCCTGAGCCCCCTGCCGCACCCCGCACCCCTCCTGCACCCCAACCCCCTGCCCTGAGCCCCCTGNCCCTGAGCCCCCTGCCACATCCTGCACCCCTCCTGCACCCCAACCCCCTGCCCTGAACCCCCTGCCACATCCCACACCCCTCCTGCACGCCCTGCCCTGAGCCCCCTGCTGCACCCTGCACCCCGACCCCCTGCCGCACCCCTCACCCTCTTGCACCCCACACACCAACTCCCTGTCCTGAGCCCCCGTCGCACCCTGCACACCTCCTGCACCCCCTGGGGGCAGCGTTGGGTGGGGACTTCGGGAAGGGGTTTGAATGGGGCGGGGAAGGGGTGGGAAGAGGTGGGGCGGGGGCGGGGCCTAATGGAAGGGGTGGGTGGGGGCGGGGCCAGAGGCAGCGAGGGGCGTGTCAGTGATGCGGCCCTCGGCTCAATGCACTAGTCCTCATGTGGCCCTCGTGGTCATTTGAGTTTGAGACCCCTGGTTTAAATAGTAGCTGTGAACCCGCAAAATTCAGAGTTGAAGCTTCCAACTGCATCCTTACATCTGCCAAATGGGATCATATCTGACAGCTGATAGCCTGGTTTGCATATAGTTATTGTTTGCCATTAATCTTCAAACCATAGTTTGTGCCTTTATTGCTGCCTTATGATAAACTGAGAGCTCCTCTTTTTAAACAGAGCAAGTTTTCTGAAGGCTCAAAATACTCTCCCTGAAGTTGGAGAGAGCTGCAAGTTGGCTTTCAGCCATCCTGGTCCTCCAAAAATCTTGCCAAACTCTGCCAGTACTGTGTGAGAAGGCAGGACCTGAGCTGCCTGCTATTTCTACTAACAAAAATCAGAGAAGTATTCTCTAAACTGTAGATTCCATCTTCATCCACTCAAAAGGTCCAGGAAAGAACACAGATTTTTTTTTTTCACCTCTATGTGGTGCCATTGATTATGATGGTGTAAGTTAAGGATGGAGTAAAATTCCTTGACTCTGAATTTATTGGTGTATGGGATTTTGAGGCTAACCCTAACTGTTGCTTTTAATGTAGGGCTCTTTGTGGATGGGAAAGGGAGGCAGAGTGTAAAGGGAAAATATTTCACTAGATTTGTTACAATTCCTCTTTGGAGATGCCATCTGAACACATTTTTCCTTTGAGAGTTGAGAGATTCCTTTGAAACACTCTGCTTCAAAGTATGATTGACATAAGTCGAAATCCTTTAGCAGTTGTTTCAGGCTACACCAATTCATGCAGGTTGGTAAGAGACGCTGTAAGATGCATTAGACTGATAGGGGTTCGATTCTAAACTGGCTAAAGGTGTGCTCTCATTGAAAAGGCAGAAAGAGGGGTTTCCCTGGAAGGATTTCACAGCTATGGCACTTGGTATCAGTCTCATGAAGGAGTGGCTAGTCTTGAAAGCGTTAGACTTTTAGAAACTTGGTCGCCAATAATACATTTGCCCTGCCCAAACAGTGATGTTTTAATTTACACTGACAAAAAGGAGAGGAGGGGGAATTAGAATTACCCAAAGTTTAGGCATGGGGAAATCTCTCACCAAGTCCTGATTTGGCTGGCAGGAGGTGTTCCTTCCACTCCAGATAGAGGTTAGTGCTTGTACTCAGGTAGCCCCTTATTAGTGCTCCCTTTGTCAGGTGAGGGGAGGCAGAACTAGAATGGGTAACTTTGTCCAACACCCAACAGGAACCTGCATTTCTCTGTGTAGGAAAGCTTTATTCAACCTTGACTAAGAAATGGATAATATGTTTCTCTCCTACAGGATCTCTTGTGATGATGGTCCTTATTACTAACTTAATTACAGATAGGGGATTAGTACTCCTGATTTCTTCCTTGATGGTGGCAGTTGGCATCCCTATTGGAGAGGGCCTTAGCAGACTCCACCAAGTTCCCAATTTTGTCAAATTATTGACAAATGAATCAGTGCAAGAGTAGAGATCAAACTATTGTATTCCCAAAGATCTGTCTCAAGTGTTCCTAGCTTCCCATAAAACATCCATCATAAGTAGGCCTTTTGTTTTTCAGGGTTTTTTAATTTCATTTTTCAGGGTTTATTTTTAGCAATTTTTGAATTTTATGTAGATGTCCAAAATCAGGGTTTTTGTGTGCGCTTTCTTTTTGTACAGTATATGCTGCCATGTGTAATTTCTTTGTAATGTTCCCTAGTGTGCTTTAATGTACTACTGTTTCAAACAGCACTAGGGAACACTTTCACAGATTTGTAATGCCTTCACAATAGGCCTGTCTACACTAGAGAAATTTGCACTGGCGGGCCAATGTAATAATTTGGATCAGTGTCATTTTGGAGGGGGGAAGGGGACAGAGGCCAAGCCTGTGTCTCTCTGATTCAGTCACTCCAGATTACCTGCTGGGCTCTTTGAAATGCTGTGACCGGAAGGTGATGTTAGTCCAAGGTCTTGTAGGGCTTGCTGTAGGATATGCCCTGACTTGAATGGGATTCAGAAGAGCTTATAATCAAAAGGCTGCATCCTTTTGCAATCAGAAAATATTTTTCTTGTGAATTTTGGTGTCTATGAAAGTGTCACACAGAGAAGGGGGAAGTAATATGGTCTAGTGGTACAGGCATGGGACTGGAGGTCAGGAGAGCTGAGTTTAGTCCTGACTCTCCCACCTGCTCATGGAATGATCTTAGGTAAGTCACTTAACCTTCCTTAAGAACATAAAACCGACATACTGGGTCAAACCAAAGGTCGATCTAGCCCAGTATCTTGTCTTCTGACAGTGGCCAGTGCCAGGGGGGAATGAACAGAACAGGTAATCATCAAGTGATCCATCCATCTCTCCTCTGTTTCCCCACAGTAAAATGGGGATAATACTTGTTTTCCCTTGTAAGGTACTTTGAGATCTTTGGGTGAACGTTATTTGTTGTGGTAACAGACTTGGCTTAGTCTAATGCTGGTAAATGCTGCATGAGCTCCCTATCTCAGATCTGTCAATGAACCTTGAAGTCCTGACTTACAACATCTCTTCAATGCCCTGCTTATTGAGCCCCAATTATGTTAAATGAAGGCGTGGCTTTATGTTAAGCATGTGTTCATCACACATTTTTCTCCTCATCCTGCACTTTCTTTGATCCTGTTTGATGTATCACTCTACAGGACCAGGCCAACCTTGTCCAAGCTGTGCCCCTTCTTGGCATCTGCCGAGTGGCTGCCTGGAGGTCTGGGCAGGGTCTTGAGGCCTCACTGCCATTCGTCTCACCTGTGGAGGTGACCTGCTGCTCTAGCCCTGCTCTGATAAGGGAGACAGCGCAGTTAGGAGCAGGGAGAAGGAAGTGGCCTAGCAGCTAAGTTGTCCTCTCCCTGAAAGGCTAATTCATGCAAAGGCCAAGAGAACTGTGACCCTCTGTACTTCGGGTACAGAGCACCCCCAGCACCCCCATGTTCATCCTTGTAAAACGATTGTCATGTCTGGTGTCTTTGGAAGGCTCATGATGTACTGAGCATTGTTGCTATAGTGATGTTATAGTCATGTTATAGGTTATAATTTCATGTATATGGTTATGAGGCTGAAAATGTATCCTCATGGCTTAAAGCAAGCCCAGACAAAAACTCTCCAGAAGCAGAGGGGCAGTTCACACCTCAACAGGGCATGGATGGGACAAGCCCAGCCCAGCCTCACAGGAATAATGGACGCTGGCCTAGGCAGCAACAAAAGAATCTGTTAGACTCTCGAGGGAGTCACCCCCCTTCCCTTGCTCAGTTTGGAACTGCGATGAGGTAATGCTCTCCTGACTCTGAAGGGGGGTGGGAGGGGCAAAGCCAAGAGGGAAGAAAGGACATGATAAAAGGGCGAGACATTTGCCATGCTCTCCCTCTCTCTTCCACCTACATCTACAGACACCACACCAAGCGACTGAAGCGCTGATCAAAGGGGAGATCCTGGCTAAAGAGCAACCAGCCAGCCTGTGGTGAGAAGCATCTAAGTTTGTAAGGACATTGAAAGTGTTAAGATCAGCTTAGAATGCGTTTTGCTTTTACTGTATTTCATTTGACCAAATCTGACTTATGCTTTGACTTATAATCACTTAAAATCTATCTTTATAGTTAATAAATTTGTTTGTTTGTTCTACCTGAAGCAGTGTGTTTGGTTTGAAGCATGTCAGAGGCTCCCCTGGAGATAACAAGCCTGGTACATATCCATTTCTTTGTTAACTTGACAAACTCATATAAGCTTGCAGCGTCCACCGGGCATAACTGGAACTGCAAGACGGAGGTTCCTAGGGTTGTGTCTGGGACTGGAGATATTGGCTAGTGTCATTCGGTTGCACGTAGCTGGGAGCAGCTTACATGCCAGAGGCTGTGTGTGAACAGCCCAGGAGGGGGGGTTCTCACAGCAGAGCGGGGTAAAGCTGGCTCCCAGAGTCAAGGATTAGAGTCACCTAGCGGATCACCCATCCAGATAACACCAGAGGGGAACGTCACAACCTCCTTTCTTCTTAACCACAGAGGGATGAGTAGTGAAGGTGAGAAGAACACCGAGTTGGGGGTGGTGAACTGTCAGAGAAGAGGGGCATGAGGGGAAGGCAAAGAGCCTAGTACTTCCCACACACTTACACATGTGAAATTCTAACATGTGAACAAGAAAGTCTCTCCTCCAGAACGGAACTAGAGCCTTGTTTTTGTGATGTAACCGAACCTTCCCTAGTGGCTACACTGAGCACTTCCCAAGCACTTGTGATCTAAACTGGCTTCCGGCTTCCAGAGGTGAAAGGTTGGTGCTCTCACTACTGCCCCTCTTAGAGCCATCTTCCCAAACATATCAGCTTAGCTGGGGAGTTCTGTTAGCTGCTGTTATATGCAACAGTGCCTATGTGTGCACCTGGTGTGTATGAACACGTGTAGCGATATGTCTGTAGCACCCAGAAATGTGCAGGGGTAAGGGCGCACCACAAGCTGGCAGAGTAGACTTAGTGATGGGCACCCCTAACATTTTTCAGGGTATCACAATGAGTTACTGCATGTGTGATCTGGGACCTTCCCAATGTGTCCCTGTGTTAATCCTGAGCTAAATTTTGAGGGGACTTAGTGAGGAGCAAAATACAATGTGACTGCTACCACCAAACTGTTAAAAGGAACTAAATCCCTGTTCTGGTGAGGAGCTGCTAGAAGCATGGGTCATTCCAGTGCCTCTGCATTTAAGAATAAGCCTGCACCATCTGTTGTGTTCCCTACCTTGTGAATGCAGGAAGATCTAATTACATCCTGTGAGCAGTAAGTAGTGTTTGATGCAGCACACAAGCCAGCAGTACAGCAAGTTCAAAGTACTTCACTTAGGAAGGAAAAAACAAAGGCACAGCTACAAAATGGGGAATCACTGTCCAGATGGTAGTATTGCTGAAAAGGATCTGAAATGGAACATGAGTGAACAATGTGAGGCAAAAAGAACAGGAGTACTTGTGGCACCTTAGAGACTAACAAATTTATTTGAGCATAAGCTTTCGTGGACTACAGTCCACTTCTTCGGATGCATAGAATGGAACATACAGTAAGAAGATATTTATACATACAGAGAACATGAGAAGGTGGAAGTAGCCATACCAACTGTAAGTGGCTAATTAATTAAGAGAAGCTATTAACAGCAGGGGAGAAAAACTTTTGAAGTGATAATCCAAATGGCCCATTTCGGACAATTGACACGAAAGTGTGAGGCTACTTCAACATGGGGAAATAGATTCAATTAGTGTAATGACCGAGCCATTCCCAGTCTCTGTTCAAACCTAAGTTAATGGTATCTAATTTGCATATTAATTCAAGTTCAGCAGCCTCTCGTTGGAGGCAGTTGTGGAAAAGGCTAATCCCATGCTGGCTGTATGGAAGACACAAGAGGTAATTGTACTGCTCTACTTGGCACTGGTGAGGCCTCAGCTGGAGTACTGTGTCCAATTCTGGGTGCCACACTTTAGGAAAGATGTGGATAAATTGGAGAGAGTCCAAAGGAGAGCAACAAAAAGGATAAAAGGTTTAGAAAACCTGACCTATGAGGAAAGGTTAAAAAATTGGACATGATTAGCCTTGAGAAAAGAAGACTGAAGGGGGACCCAATAGCCGTCTTCAAATATGTTACAACACTGGCAGACCAGATGCCAGCTCTTGCCTAAGCCATTTGGGCATTAGCTAAGGACTGATGGTGTCATAGCTGGAGACCTGGCCATGTTACCTGTGTTCATTTTGCTCAAAATAGATATTCGTCTTATAAGAATGTATTTAGACTCTATGAAATGCTTGTATGTTGCTGCGGGCATTAATCTCACTTCTAATATCTATGTCCCCTGTTATAAGGTAATAATTGCAGAACAAACACTTAACTATCAACCCCCACAGTCGGGAGAGAAACATTACCCAGTGTGAAACACAGGAGGTGTTATCTCATGCTCAGCAAAAGAAGGCCCATAGACACCAGACAAACCATTGTGGAACATCAGAGGACAAAAGACTTTGTTGATTGCTTCTCCCCACACCTGCATGAAGAGGAGATGTGCACATGAACTTGTCCATCATCTTGAATTTTGGGGGGAAGGGAATAAAAATCCCTGACAAGGAACTTCATCTTTTTGGCTGTTTGACCAGAGACTCTAAACTGAAGCCAGAGATCTGCAGGGGCTGCCTCCTGTGTCTGCCCTGAAAGACACTTTTAACTGACGGATCACTACAACTCTGTCACTCTTAGGACTTAGATGATAACTCATTTGTGTGTATATGTTTGCTTTAACCGGTAAATAACTGTCTTATTTCTTTTTCCTAGTGAATAAACCTATGGATGGTTTATTACAGGATTGGCTACAAACATTGTCTTTGGTGTAAGATCTAGGGTACCAACTGATCTGGGGGGTAAGTGACTGGAAGCCACCTGAATGTGGTGTGATTTTTATTTTTTTTTGCGTAAGTGACCATTGATCACTAAGTCCAGTTTGTCTGGGTGGCCGGATAAACTGGAGAGTCTCAGGAGACTGTGACTCCATGGTAAGACTCTTATAGTGATCCAGGAGTTCACGTTTGTTATTGGCTTGATTAATCTAATTATAGAACATACCACCCGCTTGGGGGTGTCTGCCCTGTTACTGACAGTCTGCCCTGAGGTAGGCACTCACGGTCGTGAGCCACTCCAGACAGCGTGACATGTTAAAGTCTGTTATAAAGAGGACAGTGTTCAATTATTTTCCATGTCCACTGAAGGTAAAACAAGAAATAAAGGGCTTAATCTGCCGCAGGGGAGGTCTAGGTTAGATATTAGGGAAAACTTTCTAGCTATAAAGGTTGTTGAGCTCTGGAATAAGCTTCCAAAGGAGGTTGTGGAATCCCCATTATTGAAGGTTTCTAAGAACAACTTGAACAAACCTGTCCAGCATGGTCTAGATTACTTGGTCCTGCCCCAGCACAGGGGGCTGGACTATATGACTCTCGAGGTCCCTTCCAGCCCTACATTTCTGTGATTCTAGAAGTTCCCTCCTGTGGAGATACCTCTAGCAGGGTCTCTGTGTCACCTTTTCACTTAGCATCATCTCATGGCCCACAACTCATTAACTTGATTTGCCTGAGTGGGAGCCATGGGGCTTTCAGCTTCTGATTCATCCTTTCCCCCCCATCTTTATCCTCCTGGTAGACAAGTCCACAAAACCAATGCAGCATCTGGTGAGAAGTAAGCAACGTCCTCCAAGGCTTCAGGGTTTGCGTAATTGGGATTCAGTTTCTCTATCTTAGGTACTTACCATTGTATCTGAGCACCTCACAATCTTTAATGCTTGCTTGCAACACCCCTGTGAAGTACGGCAGGGCTGTTATCCCATTTTACAGATGGGGAACTGAGCCACAGAGGCCCAAGGACACAAAGGAAGTGGAGCAGGGAATTGAACCCTGGTTTCCCAAGTCCTAGGCTAGTGCCCTCATCATTGAACCATCCTTAGTGAGTGTTTATATATAGTCCTTCTCTGGAACACTGCCTTTAGTGATTATGCCCCACCCGCCTCTCTGTTAGCCCAAGGAAGGTGTCCTGAAGCTGTACCTAGCTTAGCATGCTATCCAAAATCTAAAGTCTTTCACTGCCAGGAGTCCACCTTCTAGATGGAAGTTTTATCTTTCATAAGCCTTGGTTGAGTATCTCCAGGACCTTTGCAAATATTAACTAAACCTCACACCATCACTGAGTTAGTGTTGTCATTTTGCAGATGGGGAAATTGAGGTACAGATCATCTGTGACCTGCCCATGGTGTCTCAGTCTGTGGCAGAGTTGGGAAAAGAACCCACATCTCCTGACTCCCAGCCTTCTGTTTTAACTGCAAGACCATGTATCTATCCTTGCTAGAAATGACCATGGAATCTGAAAAATCAAAATGACTTAGAGGATATTTCTCACAAGTCTTCAGTAACAACAGCTACGTGACATTTATAGCAAGCAAGAACAACTTCCCTAGTGCTAAGATAAGAATATCTGCAGAGAGAGAAAATGAAAAATCCACACCCCTGAGCGATGTAGTTAAAACGATCTAATCCCCGATGTAGACAGTGCTAGGTCGATGGAAGAATTCCTATGCCAATGGGAGACCCCTCCTGTCAGCGTAGATTGTGTCTACACACACTGAAGCACGACAGTGGTGCGGCTGCAACATTTCAAGTGTAAACAAGCCAACTGCGTCATGAACTCAGCCTTGTCCTTCCTGGTTGTTTCATAGGATACATTTTATTGCAATAAACAGTGACCTATTAAACTACACATTCCAGCAGAAGAAAATAGGAAGAGAAGCACTTTGCATATGCAGTGATGAACTTTCTAATTCTTTGCAGAATTGCTGCATTTGGAGTTTATCTAAAATAGGAACATTTATCTTATTTCACTCAATAATATGCTAAACTACAAAACAATGTAACAAGCCCAGCATAGACTACTGCCGGACAGATTATTAGACTACATTAGTTATAGTGCTATGGACAAGATTGTGCTTTGGGGTTTATGAAACTTTAGACTAGAGATTAGATCCGGGTATTGGGCCATATCCAACTGCCACTGAAATCAAGGGGAGACTTTCCACTGAATTTATGGAGCATTGGATTGGGCCCACAGTGAGACGTGCAAACTTCTCTGCCAACGTGTCTCAGTTCTGGCTTGCAGCACCCCTGCCATTCTAGCTTTGGAGCCGTTCTAGAGCAGAGACTTGTAAGGGACAGAAGAATTAAGATTTGGGTTCTGCTGTTCATTTTAAGTGAGTTAATTACATCCACTATAACACCCAGAATACTGCAGCCTGCCCTTTGTGTTCTGAATCCACCTCACTGTCAGCACAGGGCAAGACAGCAAGTAATTGTAGGGATATTAATTTCTCAATGATTAATGCTACAGCCTAGTGTGTGTTGTGCTCTGGGTCTCCATGTTATACTTAGAAAAATGTCTGAAGAAACAAATACAACTGCTTTGATGGTGCAAAGTAGAACGCGTGCCTGAGCTGTCCTTGTGTGCTCTTGTTTAGTAGTATCAAGGCTGGGGTTTGGTTTCTGGTTAAGGTTTTAGTTTTAAGTGTAGAGCAAAGAGCTGCAGCCTAATTTGCTGTTTAATTTTATTTTTTTTAAGCAGGCTTGTTTTAAATGTTCAAGTTAACCATCTCCTGCTAACTCGGCTCTGGCATTGTCAGTGCTGAAGACAAACCGTGCATGATCAAAGCAGCCCACCTGGAGGCACAAATCGCACAGCACAGGTCCTTCTGAGTGCTCCTCCCACAGTGTAACCCTTTGAGGGATGCTGGGGGAGAATCAGCCTTTGTTTTAGTTGGGAATTTGTTTGCAGTTTTTCCTGATCTCTCTTGTTGGGGAGCTGGGTGGGGAAAACAAATCTGATTTTTCTGGCCGAGGAGCAGGTGAACCCTAACAGCAGCATGCTGTTTGTTTCGTTGTGTTTGTAATTTATTTCCCTGGGAATCTTGCCTTGGATGCAGCATCTGGTTTTCAGTGAGGTTTCTACTGCTTATTCAGTTTTCAAGCTGCGTTAACTGAGGCACATGGAAGGTCAAGTGACTTGCCCAAGGTCATGTGATAGAATGAGTGTCTCAGCGGTGACTGGAACCCAAGATCTTCCTGCAGAGAAATGCAGACTGTAGAACAGGGATGGGAAGCATTATCTGTCTGACTCAGATAGATTTAGGGTGACCAGATGTCCTGATTTTATAGGGACAGTCCCGATTTTTGGGTCTTTTTCTTATATAGGCTCCTATTACCCCTCCACCCCCGTCCTGATTTTTCACACCTGCTGTCTGGTCATCCTAGATGGATTTGCCAAGGTGAATGTTGTTGTTGTTTTTTCTGTGTGTGTTGCTTTTGTTGTTTTCTGTGTGTTGCTTTTGTCCTGCTCTGCCAGCGGATCTCTCCAGCCCTGCACCAAAGAAGCTTGCCACCCTGGAAGCAGCAATATTTCTACAGCTGAAAGCTGTATTTTTCAAGGTGTTTTGGGAAGAGGGTACCAGTGTAGAGCTGGCTCTTTCAGCATGGTGGGGTTCTGGTCCTGGAGGATAATGCTAAATACACACAGCCTGTGCCCAGGAAAATGCAGTAGAGTAGCTCAGAAATATAACTGACCTTTCATTAGATCTAACTGGATTTCTAACCATTTCCACTGCTCATGCAAACTGTAGTCACACCCCTTTGCTGTCTTGCCCAGTATCTGGTAACAACAAGTGTTCATTTGTGAGTAGGTACTCTCAATGTAAGTGCCTGGGTGAGATAAAGCGAGAGTGCGACATAGCCAGGTGTGGTGTCAGGTTCAGTTGTCATTTATTCTTTTCCTCGCTTCCCAGCATGTTCCCCAGACTGCAGAACATGCTTTAGTTTTATACTTTGTAAAATATATTTAATGTCTTTAGTGCCTTTGATCTTGAAGGATTCCAAAGAGCTTTACAAGCTACACATTTCTGAAAAGAGACCTGTAAAAGAAACTCAAAATTGGGTCTGTGTCCTGTTTTTTGCTAGGGGAAGTGTGGGAGGATTCTGCTTGTTTAGCATTATCAGGAATCTTGAGCCTTTTGCTCTCTGCTGTGCTGGAGATCTTGTAGGGCCCAGAGATGTAATTGGAAACATTCTCCGTCCTTAATTGAAGGGCCTGGGATGCTAAATCTGTAACAGAGTTTTAATTCTGTGGGTTTGTCAGGTGTTTGGTTTAAAATTCATTTAATTCAAACAAAATTTAGGAAGTGATTTAAATTCAGATTCTCTATCTCAATGGCTTGCATTTTGTTTCATTGGTGCTTATGATACTGACTTGTAATCCTAGTTTTGCCACATTAGCCAAGACCTGAATTTCTAATGAAAAATCAAGCAGAATGCTCCCTGCTTAACAAACAAAAACAAAGATGAAGGGCCTGAGTTTTGTTTCTCAAATACATCAGGAGCAAAAAAGGGCACAAACCCATATTTTGTTTCCTTTGCATGTCCGCTTTAGCCTTCCAGCTGAATGATCCCCAGAAGGGAGTTTAGCTCCTGATCTGTCTTGAAGGCTGGCATACTGAACAGTGTGGTGCTACTTAAAAGTGACTTGCAAAGAGCGTGGAAATTGTTCGTGGCTTTTTTGCTGCTTCATGATGTATAAATTAAACCTGACAGATTATTATTATTTTTTTAATCTCAGCAATGTCCGGCATGTCAAGTTTTGCCTTCCCTGTTTTTCTTCTCTAGTCCTCCAAGAGGGCGGTCAGTCCTCCTGTGAAGATGGAGGGAAAATACCATTGTTAAAGATTCAGCTCCCAACAGATTGGCCAGTGTTATGAGTTTGCTGTTAACAAAAAGCAAATGGAAAAATAGAGCTTTAAATGGTCTGACAAAAATACCCTCCTCCCCCTATAGTTTCGATTTCAGCATCTTGTGGTGTCACCTGCCACTAGCTCTCCAGACAGCCGTAGAGTCCTCCAGCAGTAACAGGGTAGAACAAGCCATATGTTTCTAGTGTTAAAACAAGCAGGAAAAATGACAGCTTCTTTTTAGGGGGCTAGCAGCTTTCAGGCTTTCTGCATACACTTTAGAGGAACAACAAGGCGTGCACAGATGTTTCTTGCCCTTTACATGTGTCTCTTTATGGGCACATTCTTACAATGGGAAAAGGGACGAGTACGTCTGATGGCCTCATTTACAAACTAATTCAGTTCTTAGCCCTTTTTGTAGCAAAGAAAACATTCTGACCCTGACCTGTTGTACGGCTGTCTTGCTGAGTCTGCAAAATCACAACCTGAAACAATAGCTTGGCAAGGTGTGAACTGCCTCTGTTCCTCTTAAGAGGATGGTGATTCAGAAGCCTAATGATGACATTTTAGTTACCAGCCTTATTATCCGTTTCACTTCTGATTATTTTAGGAGAGCTATCTTGCTGCCCACCATGTTTTTTCCAAACCGATCCTTGGAGGGGGTTATTTTCCATGACACACTGGTGCGCCCATCAGTGGGGTTCAGTTGTTGAAAGGGAGCCATGTGGATAAAATTCTTCAAATGAAGTGTAAAAAAACCCACACACACAGAAAACCGTAGCACTCCCTTGGGGCCATCGTAATCTTTGAAACAAACGCTTTAATCGCATTGTCTATTACAGGGGTGGTCAAACTTACTGGCCTTCCAAGCCACATATGGCAATCTTCAGAAGTTCGAGAGCTGGGACACACCTGCCGGGAGCTGGGGGTTGGAGCTTCAGCCTCACTCCTGCTGAAGCCCCGAGCCCTGGCAGGTGCGTCCTGTAGGGCTGAAGCCCCGAGACCCACCTCCCCACTGGGCAGAAGCCCCTACCGCACCACCCTGCTGCAAGGCAGAGGTCCTGAGCTCCCCCCACCTCCAGTCTGGTAGGTGGAGAATGGGGTCCATGGGGGACTCCGCAAGCCGAACTTTAATGGTAAAAGAGCCGCATGTGGCTTGCGAGCCACAGTTTGGCGACCCCTGGTCTATTAGAATGGGCAGATCCTGTGGGACTATAGTTTAGTATGTCCCTTTTCTCTGTTCCCTGAAGATCCTCTCTCTGTCCTACCTCATTGCCTCGATCCTATAGCACCTTAGGCTTTGTCTAAACACATTTGCTCTAGCTTATTGACACTCTTATTTTGGCTTAAAAGGGGGCTTATTTCAGTTTAGTTTCCATCAGTTAAGAATAGCCTAGGGGTATGTCTACACTACGAAATTAGGTCGGTTTTATAGAAATCGTTTTTATACAGTCGATTTTGTGTGTCCCCACACAAAATGCTCTAAGTGCATTAAGTCGGCGGACTTCGTCCACAGTACCGAGGCTAGCGTCAACTTCTGGAGCATTGCACTGTGGGTAGCTATCCCACAGTTCCCACAGTCTCCGCCGCACATTGGAATTCTGGGTTGAGATCCCAATGCCTGATGGGGCAAAAACAGTGTCGCGGGTGATTCTGGGTACATGTCGTCAGGCCCCCACTCCCTCCCTCCCTCCCTCCGTGAAAGCAACAGCAGACAATCGTTTCGCGCCTTTTTTCTGCCCAGACGCCATAGCACTGGGATCATGGAGCCCGCTCAGATCACCGCGGCAATTATGAGCACTATGACCACCACGCGCATTATCCTGGAGTATATGCAGAGCCGGAACCTGGCAAAGCAAAACCAGGAGGAGGAGGAGGCAACAGCAGCGCAGAGGCAACAGCAGCGCGGTGACGAGAGTGATGAGGAAATAGACATAGACTTCTCACAAAGTACGGGCCACAGCAATGTGAAAATCATGGTGGTAATGGGGCAGGTTCATGCCGTGGAACGCCGATTCTGGGCCCGGGAAACAAGCACAGACTGGTGGGACCGCATAGTGCTGCAGGTGTGGGACGATTCCCAGTGGCTGCGAAACTTTCGCATGCGTAAGGGCACTTTCATGGAACTTTGTGACTTGCTTTCCCCTGCCCTGAAGCGCCAGAATACCAAGATGAGAGCAGCCCTGACAGTTGAGAAGCGAGTGGCCATAGCCCTGTGGAAGCTTGCAACGCCAGACAGCTACCGGTCAGTCGGACATCAATTTGGAGTGGGCAAATCTACTGTGGGGGCTGCTGTGATTCAAGTAGCCAGGGCAATCAAAGAGCTGCTGATATCAAGGGTAGTGACTCTGGGAAATGTGCAGGTCATAGTGGATGGCTTTGCTGCAATGGGATTCCCTAACTGTGGTGGGGCGATAGATGGAACCCATATCCCTATCTTGGCACCGGAGCACCAAGCCAGCGAGTACATAAACCGAAAGGGGTACTTTTCAATGCTGCTGCAAGCACTGGTGGATCACAAGGGACGTTTTACCAACATCAACGTGGGATGGCCAGGAAAGGTACATGACGCTCGCGTCTTCAGGAACTCTGGTCTGTTTCAAAAGCTGCAGGAAGGGACTTTCTTCCCAGACCAGAAAATAACCGTTGGGGATGTTGAAATGCCTATAGTTATCCTTGGGGACCCAGCCTACCCCTTAATGCCATGGCTCATGAAGCCATACACAGGCAGCCTGGACAGTAGTCAGGACCTGTTCAACTACAGGCTGAGCAAGTGCAGAATGGTGGTAGAATGTGCATTTGGACGTTTAAAAGCGCGCTGGCGCAGTTTACTGACTCGGTTAGACCTCAGCGAAAACAATATTCCCATTGTTATTACTGCTTGTTGTGCGCTCCACAATATCTGTGAGAGTAAGGGGGAGACGTTTATGGCGGGGTGGGAGGCTGAGGCAAATCGCCTGGCCGCTAATTACGCGCAGCCAGACACCAGGGCGATTAGAAGAGTACAGCAGGGTGCGGTGCGCATCAGAGAAGCTTTGAAAACCAGTTTCATGACTGGCCAGGCTACGGTGTGAAAGTTCTGTTTGTTTCTCCTTGATGAACCTCCCCCCCGCCCCCGCCCGGTTCACTCTACTTCACTGTAAGCTAGACACCCTCCCCTCCCCCCTTCGATCACCGCTTGCAGAGGCAATAAAGTCATTGTTACTTCAAATTCATGCATTCTTTATTAATTCACACAAATAGGAGGATAACTGCCAAGGTAGCCCAGGAGGGATGGGGGAGGAGGGAAGCGCTGGGTGGGGTGGGGGAGGAGGGAAGGACAAGGACACCGTGCACTATAAAACTTTAAAACTTTAAAAATTAGAAACTTCAAAACTTATTGAAGGCCAGCCTTCTGCTGCTTGAGCAATCCTCTGGGGTGGAGTGGCTGGGTGGCCGGAGGCCCCCCCACCGCGTTCTTGGGCGTCTGGGTGAGGACGCCATGGAACTTGGGGAGGAGGGCTGTTGGTTACACAGGGGCTGTAGTGGCGGTCTGTGCTCCTGCTGCCTTTCTTGCAGCTCAACCATACGCTGGAGCATCTCACTTTGATGCTCCAGCAGTCGGAGCATGGACTCCTGCCTTCTGTTCTCAATCTGACGCCACCTCTCAGATTCAGCCCGCGATTCAGCACGCAACCTCTCCGATTCAGCACGCGATTCAGCCCGCCACCTCTCCTCGCGTTCAAACTGTGCTTTTCTGCAGTCAGACATTGTCTGCCTCCAAGCATTCTGCTGAACCCTGTCAGCGTGGGAGGCCGTCTGGAGCTCCGAGAACATTTCATCCCGAGTTCTCTTCTTCCTCCTTCTAATCTTCACTAGCCTCTGCGAAGGAGAAACATTTGCAGCTGGTGGGGGAAAAGGGAGATAGGTAGTTAAAAAGACACATTTTAGAGAACAATAGGATCACTCTTTCCCGTTAAACCTTGCTGTTCACATTACATAGCACAAATGCTTTCGTTACAAGGTCGTATTTTGCCTCTATTTATATTGAGGGTCTGCCGATTTGGTGTGAGAGATCACTCACGCAGGGCCAGGCAACAGAATTCGGCTTGCAGGCAGCCATGGTAAGCCACAGTCTTTTGGCTTCTTTAACCTTAATAACATGTGGGAATGGTTTCAAACAGCAGCACCCTCATTTTCCATACCAAGCAGCCGTTGGGTTGGCCATTTAAAATGGTATGGCAATTTAAAAGGAGGGAGGGATGCGGTTGCCGGGTTAACGTGCAGCACAAACCCAACTAACCCCCCCCCCCCCCCCCACACACACCCAATTCCCTGGGATGATCACTTCACCCCTCCCCCCACCGCGTGGCTAACAGTGGGGAACATTTCTGTTCAGCCGAGCAGGAACGGGCACTCTGAATGTCCCCTTAATAAAAGCACCCTATTTCAACCAGGTGACCATGAATGATATCACTCTCCTGAGGATAACACAGAGAGATAAGGAATGGATGTTGTCTGAATGCCAGCAAACACCGGGACCATACGCTGCCATGCTTTGCTATGCAATGATTCCAGACTACGTGCTACTGGCCTGGCGTGGTAAAGTGTCCTACCATGGCGGACGGAATAAGGCAGCCCTCCCCAGAAACCTTTTGCAAAGGCTTTGGGAGTACATCCAGGAGAGCTTTCTGGAGATGTCCCTGGAGGATTTCCGCTCCATCCCCATACACGTTAACAGACTTTTCCAGTAGCTGTCCTGGCCGTGAATGCCAGGGCAAATTAATCATTAAACACGCTTGCTTTTAAACCATGTGTAATATTTACAAAGGTACACTCACCAGAGGTCCCTTCTCCGGGGTCTGCGAGCACGCTTTGGGATTCGGTGGGTTCGGGGTTTACTGGCTCCAGGTCCAGGGTGATAAACAGATCCTGGCTGTTGGGGAAAACGGTTTCTCTGCCTCCTTGCTGTGAGCCATCTCCCGTCTGTTCATCATCATCGTCTTCCTCGTCCCCAGAACCCGCTTCTGTGTTGCGTGAGTCTCCATTGACGGAGTCATAGCACAGGGTTGGGATAGTGGTGGCTGCACCCCCTAGCATGGCATGCAGCTCGGCGTAGAAGCGGCATGTCTGCGGCTGTGCCCCGGACCTTCCGTTTGCCTCTCTGGTTTTCTGGTAGGCTTGCCTTAGCTCCTTAATTTTCACGCGGCACTGCTGTGCATCCCTGTTATGGCCTCTGTCCTTCATGCCCTTTGATACTTTTTCAAATGTTTTTGCATTTCTTTTACTGCTACGGAGTTCCGCTAGCACGGATTCGTCTCCCCATATGGCGATCAGATCCCGTACCTCCCGTTCGGTCCATGCTGGAGCTCTTCTGCGATCCTGGGACTCCATCATGGTTACCTGTGCTGATGAGCTCTGCGTGGTCACCTGTGCTCTCCACGCTGGGCAAACAGGAAATGAAATTCAAACGTTCGCGGGGCTTTTCCTGTCTACCTGGCCAGTGCATCCGAGTTCAGATTGATGTCCAGAGCGGTCACAATGGTGCACTGTGGGATAGTTCCCGGAGGCCAATACCATCGAATTGCAGCCCACACTAACCCAAATTCGAAATGGCAAAACCGATTTCAGCGCTAATCCCGTCGTCGGAGGTGGTGTAAAGAAATCAATTTAAAGAGCCCTTTAAGTCGAAAAAAATGGCTTAATTGTGTGGACGAGTCCAGGCTTAAATCGAGGTAACGCTACTAAATTCGACCTAAAATCGTAGTGTAGACCAGGCCTTAAGCTAAACAGAAATAAGCCTAGTTTAAACTGATAGTGTCCACATACCTTTTGCAGCCCTTTAACTGCATGATTTTAAAATAGCAACTTGAGTTAAACCAGTGAAACTTTGTATATAGATGATGAGCCCTTCGACTGATTGATATCGCCACTGCCTGCCCAGCCCAGGGGGACTGGACGCATTCCTTTGGGAATGGGTCAGTCAGCACTGCTCTTCACTGGGCCAAAGGCGTTGCTTTTGGCACATCTGAGATACCCCATTCTTTCCCCTCCTAACATCCTGAATGAACCTGACTTACATGTTGTAGTGCAGCATCCTGACTTGTTGCAATTTGGAGGAAATGGCAATTTAGCAGCCACAGGCAGAGAGGGGTGAGCAGTTGGTGTTTTAATGGTTGCTTGAAGGGTCAGTCCCTCTGAGTATTTAAAAGATGAGTTCTTTCTTAAGCGTCCTTATTCCCTATTTCCAGTGAGCAGAAGTTTGTCACACACCCTGAAAAAAGCGTATTAGCCCTAGAAACAGGAGAGAGGCTTGTGGCCAGGATAATCTCTGGACTGAGAGTTAGGATTTAAGAGATCTACTGTATTTAATTCTTGCCCTACCCTACCAAAATCTGTAGAGCCTTTAAGGTGACTGGCAAACACAAAATGTGGGTTTGTGCTCTCTCGATGCTTTATGATTTATAAAGAAGGCCTCCTGGGCTATTTTCCCCCCTCCCTGGGTTTTCACATAAGACATTTAGGTCTTGTCTGCCCTGGAAGACTATCTGGATGAGTCGTGAACTATTAGGATAATTGAGATTACATGTACCAAGTAAGTGATACCTGAGCAATTGAGAGGGGGGAGTGACTTTTAGTGAAAAGATCAGTGTTTAAAATGTAATGCTTTTGTTTATCACTTATTTAACTCAAACACTCTGTGGGGCAAAACAGCTCTCTTAGAGGATTTAATACCTCTTCAATTCAGTGCTGAGAGAGCTCTCAATCCATATGTGAGTCACTCATGGAGATCCCAAGCACAAATAGGGAAGAGCAGACCTGACATTCCTGTTATTTCAATTAAGCTAAAAAGGGCTTAAACCCAATTTCTGTCTTTGTAGGTCACTCTGATAGAATGACGATCTAGAGAGATGCTGCAAATTGATTAAGCTACTCTGAAATAAGTACTGTTTTCCCCCAGGCCTTTGAAAATGGAGATTGGCAAAAATTGTAATTGTTTGATGGATTTTCCCCAAGCGCTGCACTTACGATGCATTTTGAGATTACGTCAAGGGTGCCCTAGAGCAGGGGTCTCAAACACGCGGCCCGCGGGCTGCATGCGGCCCGCGGGGCTCTTGCGTGCGGCCCGCTGAGCTCCCCGCCTGCACCCCTCCCCTCTGCCTACCCGCGGGATTCCCCTCTGTGGTGCTGCGAGCCCCACGCTGCTCTCTGAAGCAGCCGGCAGCACACCCCCTGCGGGCCGGGGGGGAGGGGGAAGGAGGCAGAGGACTCCTGCATTGCCTCCTTCCAGGCACCGCCGCCTGAAGCTCCCATTGGCCGGGAACAGGGAACCGCGGCCAATGGGAGCTTCGTGGGAGGTACCTGGAGGAGTGGCAAGAGCAGCACACGCAAGCAACCCTGAGCCCCTCCCCCTCCCCCAGGGGCTGCAGGGACACGGTTCCAGCTGCTTCCTGGAACGGAGCAGTGCGGGGGGACCGGGCAGGCAAGGAGCCTGCCCTGGCCCCGGTGCGCACTGCTGCCACCCCGGAGCTGCTCTAGGTAAGCGGCGCCGGGCTGGAGCTCACTCCCTGAACCCCTCCTGCACCCCAACTCCTTGCCTGAGCCCCCTGCCGCACCCCGCACCCCTCCTGCATCCCAACCCCCTGCCCTGAGCCCACTGCCACATCCCACACCCCTCCTGCGCCCCAACCCCCTGCCCTGAGCCCCCTGCCTCATCACGCCCCCCTCTTGCACTCCCTGCCCTGAGCCACCTGCTGCACCCTGACCCCCTGCCGCACCCCTCACCCTCTTGCACCCCACACACCAACTCCCTGTCCTGAGCCCCCGTCGCACCCTGCACACCTCCTGCACCCCCTGGGGGCAGCGTTGGGTGGGGACTTCGGGAAGGGGTTTGAATGGGGCGGGGAAGGGGTGGGAAGAGGTGGGGCGGGGGCGGGGCCTAATGGAAGGGGTGGGTGGGGGCGGGGCCAGAGGCAGCGAGGGGCGTGTCAGTGATGCGGCCCTCGGCTCAATGCACTAGTCCTCATGTGGCCCTCGTGGTCATTTGAGTTTGAGACCCCTGCCCTAGAGCATAAATCTAAGGGCTTGTCTTCATGTACTGGTGCAGCTGTGCCACTGTAGCGCTTTAGTGAAGATGCTACTGTGCTGGTGAGAGAACCACTGTAGCGCTGTCTACACGTGGGGTTAGGTCAGTACAACTGTTACTCGGGTGTGGATTTTTCACACCACTGAGTGATGGAGTTATTCCGATATAGGTCTGTAGTGTACATCTGGCTTAAGTAAATAAATAGAGACATCTGAAGACATATGGGCCTTGATGGATTCCCTTGCTCCCCTGGAGATATGAGAAGGTTCCTGGATGATTAAAAGTTTGTAAGACAAGAGGGTGATTGATGTATGATTGAATTGTGATGACGTGGTAAGATTTTTCTGCAGTTTCCTACAAAATTCTCCTTGACTGGGTTACGCTTTGAATGATCTGTTATAAAAGAAACAGGGAAGGTCATTGGAAAAATATTAGCAGAATAAACTAAACAGGCAAAAGGAGCTATAAGTCTTAACAGATGGAAGTTAGTCTCCCTCTGCCTCAATTTAGCTTTCTGTGAAATGGGTGTAATGCTTCACAGGGGAGACTTGCTGCATGTTTGAAGTTTCTTGAGAAAGGCGAGTGTTTGTTGTATAGATTTGTCCATACTCAGGTACTTGCCTTGTTTAATTTTCATGTCAAGGCCTTGTCTGCATCCGCCTTACTTAGCAGACGCGTGGTTCAGAGACAGGTGGTAGTAGAGCAGGCAAAAATTATATCCCAGTTCTGGGTATCTCCAAGTCACTCTTCCCCTTCTCTCCTGCAATTGGAGTCCGGAATCCCAGTCCTTCAGTGCTGGACACGGCTAAGGGGATTAAATTGCCCTAGAACTGGATGTGATGCAGTGAATTCTGTGCTGGCAGAGTCTGAGCTGTTTTATTATTGCTGCATTTCAGTGCCGTTAACCATTACTGGTTATTGGGGCAAACAATGACCCTAAAAATACTCTGTTCCTGGGGACTGGAGTACCAGGGAATAGATAGCTATTTTGAAAAACAAGCTGCAGCATGTACAAGATCTATGTGCTTCTATTTGGAGGGGAAATAGTGTTTCTTACCCCTTGCCAATCACTGTGAAATACTGCTCAAGGGGCAAGAAATGCTGTATAAACTTGTGTATAAGCCACCCTCTTAATCTCTTTATCTAAAGCTTTGCTAAATGAGTCCCTTCCCACTAAGGAGCCCTACCTCATGAGGTGCTCAGCAGATCATTCCCAGTGACCCTGTTGTCCGGACTGCAGCAAGGGAAAGATCCTGGTGGGGGAGAAGTTTCCAAATGGATTCCCGTATGAAGTGCATTCCTCACCCACGTAGAAAAGCTGTCTTGAAATACTGGTAGGAATGTGTCTGATCTACACAAGGCTGTATGGTAGTGCTTGGTCTCCATGATTAATACTCTGTTGTTATCACCCAGGGCAAGTCCTAGCTCTTGCCCTCCAACAAAGTGCTATCTATAATCTACATGCCTACCCAGTGGTGACTAGTGCTGCCAACCCACTGGCACGTGCACTGTCTCATGAGGAGTGTGGCTCTAGATAGCCCCCAGCAATGGAACATGCTTTCTTAGTCATTAAAACATCCAGAAAAGAAGCCGTTCCCAGTAAGTACAAAATAAAACACCCAGGACTTTCTGGATCCTGACCTTCCGCCCAGGCTTCTTCCCTATTGATTCACACAGGGAGGGGACAACTACTGGCCTGAATGGAGATTTGTGCAGATACAAAGTTCTTTTGCAGCAGCTGTGCCACTCTCCACACATGTATACAGAACATATCCAGAAAGGGGTGTGGCAGTGGCGGATTTAGAGTTAGTGGAGCCCTGTGCTCAGCTTCATTTTTGGCGCCCCTCCTTGGGACCCAGCCAAGAAAAAGAACATTCTCTCTTATCTCCTCCCCGCCGCTGTTTTTCATTCTTTTTTTTCTTCCTCCTCCTCCTCTAAGTAATAGGAAGTAAATGAAAATAAAGTGAGGTACCTTGATTATTTTTGCAGTCTAACTTATTTTTCCACAGACCACTTGAAAATCGCTGGGGGTCTCAGCGGACCACTTAATGATCTTTCCAAATATTGTTTGTACTGTTAGTTAACTATTGTAAAGCGCTTTGGATAAGAGCGCTTTATAAAAAAAAAAGTGAAAAAAAAATGTTGGGGTTTGGGGTCTGGGCAGGACTTAGGGTGTGGGAGGGGGCTCAGGGCTGGGGGTGCAGGGTCTGGGAGGGAGTTAGGGTGCAGGAGCGGTTTGGGGTGCAGGGTCTGACCAGTAGTTAAGATACAGGAGGGGGCTCAGGGTTGGGGCAGGAGATTGGAGTGTGGAGCACTTATCTGGGGCAGCTCCCATTTGGTGCGAGTGGTGCAGGTGGGAATGTGGGAGGGTGCAGGAGTCAGGGAGGGCAGGGGGCTTCAGGTGTGTGAGGGGGATGCAGGAGTCAGGGCTGGGGGTGTGGGCTGGAGTTGTGGGGGTGCTCCCTGCCCTACCCTGAGCCGCTCACGGCACGGGGCGGGGGGGGGTACGTGTAGGGGGAATGCGGGGGGCCTGCCTTTGCTCCGCCCTGCCCTTATTCCACCCCGTTCCCCAAGGATCTGCCCCCGCCTCTTCTCTGCCTCCTCCCCGAGCACGCTGCGGCCCCGCTCCTCCCCTCCCTCCCGGAGCGACCTGAGCGCTGGCAAACAGCTGTTTAGCAGCGGGGGAAGCGCTGGGAGGAAGGGGGAGTGGGGAGCTTGGCTGCCGGTGGGTGCGGAGCCTGCAGCAGGAGTCCCAGGACCAAGCTTCTGCCCTGTCGTGGGGGGGGGCCCCCGTGCCAGGGCACTCTGTGTTTTATTGTAAATCTGCCTCTGGGGTGTGGGGAAATCCTTTTGCTCATTTGATAAAGTGTGTGTGTGTGTGTGTGTTTCCCCTCGCACAGCTTCATCAGATTAACATGACTTTCAGCCTACACAATTTAGACAAGAATTTTGTCATTTTCTTGATTGAATCAGGGCATCTGATTTGCCCAGCTCTACGGAGAAGAAAGGTAAAACTATTTGGAAACTAAAGATGATCCTTTTCCGAAGTCTCTCTTAGAAGCTGACTAGGCACTTCTAGGAACAAATATTTAATTTCCTTCAGTGATTTATGGGCTTTTTCTTCCAGCTCTTGCCCCCTAGGTGTTGCTCTTTTTATCATAAGACAAAGCTTGATTCTAACCCTAATGAAGTGTGGATCCAGAGTTCAGGGCCTATGTTTATTTCAGATGTGCATCCTCTATCTCTGATCCTACAATGATGATGCTGATCTCTTTTGTAGAGCAGCTTCCATCCTGAATAATTCCAAAGCATTTAGGAAATATATGCAGGAATTGCATCAGTGACCTACAGCTGCTGTTTAACTCTCTACAGCCTTTTTAAGTAGGACCCGAAGAAGGATAATGTATCCAATTGAAACAGCAGGAGAATATAGGGAGGTAGAATGTAGTTACTTAAAATCAAATTTGGACACTTGGGTTAATATTTTCCCTTTCATGAAAAATGCCGCAGTGGTTAGGTCTACTATTATGCATCCCCTCTGCAAGCTCAGCTCCTCCAGCATAGCACATTGAACACTGAGCTGGGTTAATTTTAGCACTGGCTCCAGGGGCTGAGGGTCACTGAATCAGCAGCCGTGCTGCCTGCAGCACCATGGGTTTCCCGTGAGTTCTGGCCCCAGCTCGAGCTGCTTAGCTCAGGAGATATGAGGACAAGATCATAGCCCAGGGTGTTAGGGTTGCAGTGAGTGTCCATCAATGAGCTGGATTAGGATCCCACAAAAATGACACTTCCGGAAAAATCTGGTTCCCGTCGGTAACCCTAAAGCTCTCCCTGTCTGCCTGCATTGAGCTGCACTGGGGGTGTGCGGGGAGTGGATGCCTCTGTACTTCCAAGGGTGATGAGTTTATATGTACTGTAATTCTTTTCCTTGCAGACCAGCTGTAAGCAATGTCCAGTGACCCACCCCCACCCTACCCAGGGGGACCTTCTGCACCGCTACTACAAGAGAAGAATGGCCCGCCCACCATGTCAGGTAAGTTGCAGAGGATGGAGCATCCTGGCTATGTCGTGATCCAGTCCCAATGGCAGAGGGAGCAGGGCAGATGCAGGGGAAACCCCGGGGCAGGTGGTCTCCTTACGGAGACACTGCTGGGTGGGGCGCGCTGGGGTCGATGCACAGCCTCTACAGCAGTGAAGTCAGCACGTTGCTCCACCTCGATTTCAGACCCTTTACTCCCTAACAGGGAGGCAAGGAGAGGTCTGTGGCGCAGCTATGCAGTGGGCAGCTGGAGAAGCTGTAATAAAACCATCCCAGACCGCCAAGAGGTCTGGTCACCCAGCCAAGTGACTCTTTGTGCAGGCCAGACTCTAGCCCAGCGTGGCAGGGCCTGCCTCTCTCTCCTGAACCTGCCAGCCAGTGACTTAGCTGTTGGCCAGTAGAGCAGTGTATTTCTCGTCCTCGTCTTGCTGGCCCAAGGAGTGACAGACTTAGTCAAAGCAGGTTCACTCCTCTCTGTAGAGGAGCCCCTGCCTCTGGCTCCACGCAGACCACTATCACCAGGGCCCTTGGCCAAATCTCACTTCCTCTCCTCTGTTTGTGCTCCATGACCCAGCTGCTGCCTCAGTTGATTGCCCTCCTGCTGCCTGTCCCTTGTCTCTCTGGGCTTCCAAGTAACTCTGCTCTTCTGGGGGTTCTGACCCAAACTTTTGGAGCTTTCCCACCTCCTGCCTCTCAGCTGGTGTCTCTCGGGGATCCATCCTTGACTCCTCCTCCTGCCCCGGATGATCTCACCAGCTGTTGTGGCTCCACTGTACCCCCTCACAAATCTGCCTCTCATCTTCAGTCCAGTCTTGTTTCTCTGTCTGTCTCTCCAATGTCCCATCTTGAATGGCTCGCTGCCACCTTAGACCCAGCATGGCTAAAACAAAGTCCCTGAGCTCTCCCACTGGGCCTTCTCCCCTCCTGCTTCTCACAGTACCAGCTGCTCCCATCCCATCCTCCCTCTTTCTCCCCTCACACCCAGGCCCTGCCCAAAATCCTGCCACCGCTGCACAGTGCTGTATAACTGATGAGCAGTTGGGGTTTGTAGAAGGTTTCTATAGCCACAGGATCCTTCACGAGCTGAAGCAGCCAGAGAATTGTTCCAGTTCTGTATTTCTCTCCCATACTGCCTCCTCACTGCTCTCCTGGCCACTTGGGGTTTGGTGGGCCCCAAGCTGGTCCCATTGCTCCTGCTGAAAAGGTACCAAGATGTGCTTCCTCAGACTCCTGTCTCAAACCCATCTGGCTGTGCATTTGCCTGCACCCCTTGTCTGGTAGGAGGGCATTAATCCCAGCATACCAGGAGCCCTTTACCTTAAAGGGATAGTGATTGGCTGCTCACGAGTCTCCCAGAATTCCTTTTTGAAGATGCTCGGCCCCAGGATCACTGGAGTCAGGGTGGCTGCTCAGCATTCTTTGTACCTCCCAAAAAATCAGAGGAACGGCTAGTAGCAACTGGGTGGGATTTCTTAGCTCCTTAATGCAATGATGTGAATCGGCTCTGGGGGGACTTTACTGCACTTTGAGTATCAGCCCGTGCGCTGGCACTGCCCCTGTGTTGAGCGAGGGGGAGAGCTGTGCTTCCCGGTAACTCTGCAGCTTGGTTTGAGCAGCGAGTGCCTGTGTATATTGGGGCATGGAGCAGGTGCTCCCCAGGGCCCAAGGAAGCCCTTGAGACACCCAGCACCAGGATGCCTCTGCAGGCATGGCTGACACAATGCAGCACACAGCACATTAGTCTGAGGCAGCGTGGCTGTGGCAGGTCTAAAATCCTAGTGCAAAAGGAGCCAGGCTGCTGGTGGAGGCCTGCTCGGGCCTGCTGTGCACCCGTGGGGTGGATGCATATATATTGGGACTCCATGGTCCCCAGTTCGCATCCATCTCGGAGCCCGGCTAGATGTGGAGATCCCAAAGGAGGACGGGCTGAAACCTGCCTGTCTGGCACAGCTGCAGCCAGAGGGGAGATGCAGGCGAGTCTGACGTCGTCGTGTGAGAGTATTGGCAGGCCAGTTCAGCTCCCAAATGGTCCTGCCCATCACCCTCTCGTCCTGGCTGCTCCCCCAGCTGGCCAGACTGAATGACTGTAGTTCATAACTATCCTCCCAAAGAGTCCATAGTGCTCTGCAACAGAACTCACATCAGTCATGGCTCAGATGGTTGCAGAGCAGGGAGTGAGGCACTGAGCTATAGACGTTGGCTGGAACTGCAGAGGGCTGTAAGGCCAGTGCCCAAGCGAAATGCAGCTGGTTTCCAGCTAATGCCCCTTCCACAGTTTGGGCCTTTAATCCCAGTGCTCAGGGATCTGCTCTAGGTTTAACTGGATCGGCACAGCACCTTTTGCCTGTGCGGGGGACTTCCAGTACTGGCTGGGAGGGAGGGACGCCCCCTGCTGAAGTATGTTCACTGGAGATGAGTTGCTCCCTGAACACGGTGGGTGTTAAAGCCCCTGAGTTGGGAAGGGGAGATGTTGGGGTCTCTCTGGCAGAGCTTGCTTGGCTGAGAGAGACACTTCCCGATTCCCTCTAGCACAGCACAGGGTTTCCAGTTTTGCTGGATTCTTCCCATTGGCACTGCCCGGTTGTGGGTGTGGCCCTCACTGCAATATTAAATTGGTCTTCTCCACCTGGTTGGTCTCTGCCAGGCCCCCCTTAATGTTGCACTCTATATGCTGGGGGCCTGGCTGGCACTGCAGCCTGGCTTAGAACGCCTCAGCTCAGCTGTGCTTTGCCACTCGCTGCCTCGCCCCTCCACTCTCCCCAGCGACCTCCTTCCAGTCCAGCTAATCCTTTATGCCTTGTGCCTTTCCTTTCAGACGGAGTCTCCACTGCTGGAGTCCAGCCCCATGGGATGCCTGTGCCCCCTTCAGATTTTGGGCCACCCCCGTACGAGCCACCCCTGCAGCCGGGGTACATCCCCGCTCCCGTTTCTGCAGATGGCTCTATGCCCTACATGCCCCATGGTGAGTACTGGAGGGGCTGGGTAATGTGGAGAATGGCTTTCAGCAGGAGCTCCAATGAATGTGGGCTCCTTCCAGATGCCTTGTCTTGGTGCACCGAGGGGAGGCCAGAAATCTGACTGGGCTGTTGCCTGCTCTCCGCAGCAGCCTGGGCTTCTTGCCATGCCAGCTGCCCTGCTAGTGAATACACAGTCGCTGCTCTCTGTGGCATGGCAGGATAGGCTCTGGTGTCACGTGAGCTGGTGCCAGTTACTGTCAGGACCAGGCAGGCAAACACAGTGGCTGCTATGTACTCTCAGGAGCTCCCAGAGCTTTGGTGCTGGGTTCTGTGCTGTGGGCAGAGGAGATGTTCACTAGGGATCTCCTAGCGCCAAGGAAGGAGCCTCAGCTCCCGGGCCCCCGTAGCCTGCCTTTCCGGAGAGGCGTCAGTGGTAATCTGCGACCGACTGTGCGGTTTCTCTCTCCACAGTGCCCACTCTGCGCAGAGCCATGCGCTGGGTTAGCAGTTACAGGGCTGCAACGTCCTCGGTTGCACTCGCTGGGGTATGACGTACCTACGACTCATTGTACAGTACCCAGCTCAGTGGGGCCCCGATCCTGGCTGGCCCTAGGCATTGCCATAATCCGTGTACTGACTGTCAGTGCTGAGCCCACAGAGCCAGACAGCTGGGGAGCACTGAGCAGCTGGGTGCTAACGTAGTCCTGCTGCTCAGAAACGCGGCATAGGGATCGCTTGTTAATGTGCCAAGACCTCTCACTGTGTGTGTTTATCACTGGCAGGTTATTATCCACCCCCAGGACCTCACCCTCCCATGGGCTATTACCCAGCTGCGGGACATTACCCCTCTCCTGGTGGCCACACAGCAACTGTCATTGTACCATCGGGGGCTGCAACCACGGTCACGGTGCTGCAGGGAGAAATATTCCAGGGCAGCCCCGTGCAGACGGTGTGTCCTCACTGCCAGCAGGCCATCACCACTGCGATCACACATGAGATAGGGCTCATGAACTTCCTCCTTGGCTTCTTCTGCTGCTTCGTCGGGTATGTGCCGGGAGGAGGAGGAACTTTGCCATTCTCCGGTGCCTTCCACTCTGGTCACTGATGGATTGGGGGAGGGAAGAGCTAAAGGAGCAAGCAATGGACTTGCCCAAGTAGCACTGACCTCTCCTCTCCGTTAACTGGCTACTCATCCAGCTGGCTTTATCCCCTACAGAGCCCCACACAGGACTGGGCCTTGAAGCCCCTCTTGCCTGCTGCTGGCGGAGGAGGAAATTGGACCAGGAGGTAGTGAGGCGCCACGGGGACCCCAAGCTGCAGTGTGTGTGTGATTGTCCCTGTGTGGCTCTGCACCAGCCCTTTGCCTCGCCTTCCATCTTAGCTGGGCTTGAGGCCAGTTGCTGGTGGGCTCTGGCCACTCCCGAGTACAGCTGCTGCTCCGGCGGCTCTGGTGCTAGCAGGAAGCGGCCCCCACTGCACTCACTGTGGTGTCAGGAAAGCTCCTGTCATGGGGAGCAGCTCTCTACAGAGTGATGGGACTGGTTTTTAGCTGGAAGGGGAATTTCCTGCTGGGCGTCCCTGCGCTCCCAATTGTGAGCTTCCATCCAGCAGTGAGTGATGTTAAATCAGGTGTTTTGCTGTGTTCTTTAAATATGGACCCTTAAAAGGTTTTGCTCTTCTCAGTCTGCAGGAGGGGGAGGGGAAGAGGTATCTGTACCAGGCTCCAAAGGGATGCTAGGACTTACCAAGGAAGCCACTGGGGTTCAGTGGGAGCAGGTTTCACTGGGTGTCTGGGGTGGCAGCAGTGTCCCTGTTCTGGGGGTGTGTGTGTGTATAGTTAGTCGGACAGGTTGTGAGGGATGCAGTAGAGGCCCCCACGGTGCTTGCCGTGCCCTGCCCCCGCTCACTTGGCTTTGATCTCTCCCTCCTTTTTCCAGATGTGATCTGGGCTGCTGCTTGATTCCATGTTTAATAGACGACTTCAAGGATGTGACCCACACTTGTCCCAACTGCAAAGCCTACATCTACACGTACAAGCGCATGTGCTAACAGCACCCCTGGGAGCCACACCTGCTGGAATGACGTCACCCCCTCCTCCACGCCGATCTACACATGCAGAATGCTCCTTTGCTTAGCCCTACGTTGGTAGTGTGTGTTTATTTCCCCTTCCATTTTAAAGAGCTTAGAAAGCTGTAGTAGAGCGACGGTACTCACACACTGACAAGGAAGCTGTAGGCCCACACCGAACAGCTAGAGCTGGTGTGTAGATGTGAGCTCTGGCAGGTAGTTGGGCTAGGCTGTGAGATTGAATAGCTGCAACACTCGTCTTGCCGTTCCAGCTGTCCCATCTTGTTCTCACCCTTACGGCTGTTTGCAGAGGGCTTAGAACTAGGATTGCAAATGAGGCATCAGACTGCACAGAGACTTACCCTTTCCGGATTATGTCTGCCCGTCAGAGCCACCTCTGGTGGTTTGTCCTACCTCACCTTCCTGCATCCCCCCCATCAGTCACTGTTGGTAGCCACTGTTAAAGGAGACAGTGATGTAAGGCAGACATCCTTCAACTGGCAGCATGCGGGGACGGCCATTCCAACGGGCTCTTGCCCAATTAGTGATAGACTGAGCCATTGCAATACGGGGGCACTTTCCTTCCATTCCATGCAGGCAGCTCGCTTATTTCTCTAGAAGCTGTGAATACGCCAAGATGTCCCGTCTGCTCCCACAGGGACTGTGGGGTGCTGGGGTACTCCTGTGCTCACCAGCTCTGTCTCTTTAAAGCAGACAGATCCTGTAGTTTAGTTGACTGTTGCAGTTCTCTACAAACCACAAATTCAAAGCAAGCGCATCCGTCCATCCCCAGGAAGGGGCGACCTATCTGCAGGAAGCGCAGTGCTTCTGACTGGTCGCTTTCTTTGGGTGCCTAGACTCACTCAGTTTCCCTGCTTTGTCTGTAGGCTAGCGACAAGGGGGGTGCATGTTGCTGGACTACGTGGTGCGAAAGGGAAGGTTTTATTTTAGGGCCAGTGTTCGTTCAGTTCTGTATGTTGTGCTTTTACATCTGGCTGTGCCATGCAGCTGAGCAAAGCTAACGTTTGTTTCCTGCCTTGGCGCCCAGCCTTGCCCTGAAGGAGATGGGGAAGCAGCGGCTCTGTTTAGTTTGCAGGTGGCCAGGGGATGTTTTCTGTTTCTTTTGAAGTGCTTTCGGATTTTGGAGCCTCAGGTGTCAGTCCCTGGCTGTATCTCCCTAGGTCTGGCTCTTCCATGGGTGTAACGGCTCCTGTAGCCCCAGGGTGATTACACACAGCAGCCCAGAGGCAGTGGGTTAGAGGGCATCTGCCACCTTGAGGCACAGATGAAGAGACAGGCCTTTACTTGCAGTGCGGGTGCAGGTGTTAACCCACTAGTTCTGTATGGAAATTGGCAGCTACTAGAAATTCCCATCCTCAGTTGTAGTCTTGAGAAACTTGCAGTACAAAGCCAGGGAGGGGGAATGGAGCAGTAGCTCCTGCTGTGAGTCTGCTGGAATCATGAAGCCACTTTAACCCTTTGGGTGCTGTAGACCCCACCGTATGCCTCTGGCATTGGGAACAGAGCCTGTGTCACCAAGGGATGTGAAAGCTCAGCCTGCGGGAGGGGGCGAGGGTTGGTTCTCTCTGGAACTCAGCCTTAAGTAGCAGTTTTTCCCTGCTCCCACCCCACCCCCAAATCTAGTGGACAATGAGCGTGGGAAGAAAGCTAGAAAAATGGGCCTTATCTTTTTCCCATTCGTTCAGTGGAATTCAGGAGATTCGGGCCCTCTGTGCTCCGAGCTCCCACATGGACTAGCTGGAGCTGTCTAGTGTAAGATAATAGAAACTGTGTGTGCATGTGCATTTCCTTTGCCTTGACTTTCTAATAAGCTTTTACCTGGGACTCTGGTGTAGCCATTAGCCTTTGTCACCAGCGTCCTGGGTTCACATCGGTGGCCAATCACAAGTACAGTGGGCTTGGTGACCTCACTGGATGTCTTGTCCAAATCCATCACCAAGTCGGCAGTCTCCAGTCAAGAGCACTCCCCTATCGGAGTAAGAGGTGGGGATGCAGTCTGGATGCCTGAGGAGTCCCCACACTCATCCGCCTTCATCACCCTCAGCTCTAGCCGATGCCATCAGCCTCCCTCCCACCCCCTAATGAAACACCCGTTTATCGACCCACGCAGTGCAGTGAAAGGGAAGGTGTGTGGCTCTAGCCATTTCTGGCTGTGCTGGTCTCTCCCTAGATGTGTAGGTTTGCATCGTATGCCTTGTTCTTATTTTGTTCTGTTCACGTTTGTTTAATGTCTATGTTTGGGGGATAGAAAAACTGGTGAATCTCCCTCAATGCACTTTTTCACTGTGCTACCTAGGGCCCGACATTTCATTACTCCCCACTAATGGCAGTGCGTCCAAGTGTGTAGATAACTCAGCGCAGCACTGTAGGGGGGCTTGTTTTTAATTTAATGTAACTATTATTATTATTAAATGGCCACCAGGTTGTAACTAACTTACCGGAAATGTGAATCCTCTACCCTTCAAGCCCAATCAGTTTTTGCATGAAAACGAAGAGTCACTCCCCAGAGGTCCATCACTAATGGGTATGGTATGAATTATTCTATGCACGCGGTTCTGTTCTGGTTCCTTTTTTATACTAAGAGGAGGAAATGTAGATTTTGAGGGTTAAAATTAGCTGATGTTATTGAGATGCTGAGCCCAAGGCTATTCAGGGAGCCTTTGCTGAATCTCCATTTTTCAGTGGCTCTGTACTTCAGTTTTTTCTAGCTGATGTAATCCTTTCTGGTTTTTGTGTCTTGAGTGCATGCCATCAAAACACAGTGAACATCTGCTCTCTCTCTGGTTGTCTGTCACCCCCTCATTAAACTGGGTCAGATGTATGCACGCGGGGGCTCTGGCCCTCCGGGTCATTAATGTGAAATGGTTGATTTTGTTCTTTAAGCTGATTGGTTAGAGAAACACAGCCCAAAGCGTGGCCCTGATTTTAAACTGCTCCAGTGCAAGGGTATTTGTACTCTGTATATTTGAGTAAACATTTTAAACCAACTGGAAGTCTTAAAATGAACTCCTTCGGGGTTGAGTTCTGACTTGTGGTTCAGGTGTCAGCTTTGTTTGATGTCGGGAGTGAATTATTCTGTGCTTAGAAAAGTAAACTGTTGGCGCTTTTACATGTTTGTATATAAATAAAAGACAGACCCTGATCTCACTGTGCTGCTCTTCTTTAAGCCCTCTGAGATTTGGATGACTCAAGGGAATGGTAGTGAGACAGTCTTTCCAGGCTGGGGTATGTGGCACACAAAGCCAACCCATGGCAGCATTGACCTGATGGCTGTTCAGTGGGTTTCAGCCCAGGCCTTGGCAGACAGATTTCTATGGTCACAACCAGCACAGTTTCTTGGTTGGAGACCAAGGACTGAAAATTCCTGCCTTGCCTTGACAGGTCATGCCTGAGGCGCACTGGCATTGGGGAAGCTTGCAGTGCTGTCTGGGGCATCAATAATAGTTGTATGTGGCACACGAATTGTATGTGCAAATTGGACCCCTTCCCACATTGAAGTGGGAGGAAAAGTTAAAACCGATAAAAACATGAAAAGGTCAAAGTGGCTTCATTAGAAGGCAAGGGGCTTTCACCAGAACTCTGGGGAGGGGGGGAAGAGGGTAGGAAACTTTCCTGGTGAGAATAGAGCCCATGCGAGCAGGCTGGGAAGGGGAGCTTTTTCTGTATGAGTTTTGATGGATAAGATCAATGATCACTTCCAGGGATCATTTTGAAAACCTATCACTAACTCAGTCAAATGAATATGGAAATACAGATTGGTTACACATTCTGAAATCAAATCATATTGATACTTCATAATCTCTTAATTGACACAAGGGCAACTGGTAATTGAAATATCAGAGAAAGTTGCAGAGTGGTTGGAGGGAGAAATTGACAAATACTGACTGATGCATATGAGATTTAAATCTGGTCCTTCCACCCTCCTTAAGTGGAAGAGGCAAATAAAATCCTACCTAAGGGAAAAGTAGAATCACTAATAAATGAGGGGAGTGAAATTTAATATGTGGCAAACAGATGAGCTACAGCACTGCTATTGGAGATTAGCAAGAATAAAAAAAAATTTCAGCACCTGGTATTGAGATACAACGACCTTGTCAAGAATAAAGGTGATAAGTGGGTGAGTATTTATTTGGAAACTCTGGCAGCAATGAATTATCTGGTGTGGATCATCTGCATGCTGGGCTGTAAAGGGAATCTAATAAAACTTACTGAGTGCCTGCCTATTACTTCTCAGTCATGGAGAAGTGGGTAAGTAGCAGGGGCATGGAACCCACCACACTCCCTAAGCTTCAGAGCTGAAGTGCCAGACTGAGCACAAATGTCTACATAGCTATTTTTAGTTCTGTAGTGAGAGTCCTGTGTGCCCAAATCCATAGACCTGGCCTCTGAAACTCTCCTTGAACAAGGAGATTATGCTCTGCTGAGACCAATCCTGCACAGACTGGACTAAATCCCAGCAGTTGGAACTGATTCAATAGAGCATTAGATTAAATGAGTAATATGACTTAATGCAAGCCCCACTGTAAGTGTGAACAACAAAGAAAGCAGTTCTTTCACTGGGAAATATTCCAGCCTGTGACACGGGCCAGCATGGTGTCAGGCACAGGCTCGGCAATACTTCATGGCTATACGATGTTGTGTGGAATGCTGTAGCTCAATGATGGCTGTCTTTGAAGGCTGTAGCTTCCCTTGAGACTGAGGTTAAATGCTGCATGTTAATGGAAGAGCAGTGGCCCTGGCAGCATGACCTGAACCAACACCCCTCTGCTAAAGGAATGAAGACCTCTTCCACTGTTATCATTAGAGAACCTGAATGAGCTTCTGCACATGGTGCTGTCCAACTTGGGAGATGAACATTTGCCACTGCTGGCACATGACCAAACACTGAAGAATTAGCTGTTTCCTAAACTGGATGGGACTAGGCTAGACTGCTGTGTGCTTCACCTGCTAGCCTAGCCTGGACAGCACCCTCCCTGCTACAGGCATGGAGAAACTGCCAATCCTCAGCCAGGCTGTTAAATATTTGAGTGAGGGAAGGCTGACTTCAGCATGCAATGGCTGCTTTAGCTCAGGGGCCTTGAGGCTTACTGTTACCTGAAATTGGGCCAGCTAGTAAGCTTAGGGAGGACTAATGACCCACCAGAGTTTGGCAGAAAGCAGCATGTTTATTATACTGATAGCTAAGCTCAAAAGAAGTGCGGGGGGGAGGTCACACTCGCATACTCACGCTCCCAGGACAGGCACAGCACTGGAGAGGTCAGGATTCTTTAATGTAAGTCTTCCTGAGGCACGATGGAATGCAACACGGCAAACCACTGGCCTTCACGGGAGGTGCAAGCTTGCGAGTGCACTCCTGAGCACATGGCCCCTTCCCCTTTTAAGGAGCTGCTCCTCATGGCCTGTGACTAGAGACGACTTGGCCGCATGTGGTTGGTCACACTCCACCTCGGGCAGTGTCCATACACTAGGTGTGTGATTGCTGCCTAATTAGAGTCCTAGATACCTTGGCTACCTGGAAGCTCTTCTGATCTTCCAGCTGTTCAAGCAGCCCATTCATTCCAGGAGGGAGGAGGAGGGGGAAAGTCACTTCACAGGTATTCAAAGAGGGAGAAGAGACATGAGGGTGGGGAGGGAAGAGAAGTGTAAGAGACCCTTTGAGCATACAGATCACTATTGTGTGACCTTTTTTGTCTCCTCCCTGGAAGAGGCTTGCATAATTCACTGAATGAGCCTGTTTGAAGGGCTGAGTTTGAACCACCCCCTGTGTTTTGAGCTCCAGTTCACTGATAGTCCCAACCCTCCCCTCCTCTAAGCTGCAGCAGCCTAGGGAAAGGTGGTTTCCTCCTGTGCGTAGAGTCCCCATTTTGTACAAACTGCACTTGGCGAATGGTAATATACCCAGGCCCCTCAATGTTCTGCCACAGCCCATGGTGGACTGGGGTCAGCAGCCATGGTCCTGGACATACACCTCCAGCAGCAACTGGGCACCAGGAGACTGGCTACACAAAAAATGCAAGCAGCCACTTTTGCCTCAACCGTGACTGCACAGGGCTGGACCTGGAGCTGGGGGGTCTACAGCTGTTGGAGGGGAGATACAAGCAGTTAAGCACCAGGGAGCACTGCTGCCAAAGGGATGATAAGGGCTTAGGCTTAGGCCCAGGACAGCTGCAGCTCACATGTCATTTGAGACAAATATAGATTTTGGTGCTTAAATTGGGGTACATTGTAAGGGCTGGATTAACCTTTTGTGGGCTTGGTGCCAAACATATTTGTAGGCCCCCATGGAGGCAATGGAGCATGGTGGGGGGAGGTCAGGCCCTGGAGTGAGGGGCCAGCTAGAGGCAATGGGGCATGGCAGGGGCGGCCCTGCTTTGCCCAATGGAAGGGCACTATTTACAAACTGACAGTTGCCAGCTGCACAGTGGCCTGCCTGGCCCTGTGCTCCCATGCCACACCACACAGCCTCCCCTGCCCAACTCCCTAGGGCCTGAGGCCCCCTAGACCTACTATTCCCAGCACACACACCCCAGACCCACCAACAAATGCATAGCACCCTGCACAATACCACCCCTGCCCATAGCCCCACCACACAGACCCCACCACTCCCTAGTGCACCAACACACACACATCTTCCCTGCCCCTTCACAGCCCAGCACCCCCCCCACCCCCACAGACTCCCCCCTTCCCCCAAGCCCTGTCTCCCAGCCACACTCACCGGCCTTGCTGGGAGGTGACTGTGTCTGCTGGGCTGATCTGGCAGTGCAGCCAGGGCAGGAAATCACTCTGGCCCCTTGGGAGTGGCACGATCAGCCAGGCCAGGACCTGCCCCCGCTAGGGTCCTTCAAGATGCACTTGCATGGAGGAGCCCAGCCAAGCCCTCCACCCTGTTTCTCCCCCGTCTCCCCTCCCCTCCCCACCCACTCACCCACACCCCTGGCTGAGACTGGCCAGGCTTCTGCACCAGTCCCAGGCAGCTCAGCTCTGGGGAGACAGGTGGGGCCCTACAGGTGGTGGGAAGCAGAGACAGAGGTGCACTGGGGTCCAGCTCGGGGGCTGAGAGGAGCAGGGGGTGGGGCCAGCTGGCAGGCCAAGAGCAGCAAGTGGTGGGCAGGGGGAGCCAGTGCAGTCTTGGGGCACAATGCAAGCGGAGCAGGCTAGGGCCCCTCCCTGAGCATGGAGCCATTGTAAACCTGGCACTGTGACATTGTTGCCCCCCTACAGAGGTATGGCTACACACAGCTACAGGTTACCACCACAGCTCTGCCTTGCTTTAAAGGGGCTGATGAGCCTGAAGTGTAAAAGCCAGCTCCCCTCATAGAACCCAGCCATCAGCACTCCCAGCACAAATGAGTGTGCAGACCTTACAGTAGCGGCACCAGCTTTGCCGGCGCCCTAGGTGGCGGAAGGTCCCGCCCGCAAATTTCTACGGGCAGCGGGGGCGCCAACGCCCCCAAAATAGCAGCGCCCTAGGCGACCGCCTAGGTCGCCTAATGGGAGCGCCGGCCCTGAGCCCTTATAAAGAAGAGGTAGTTTCCACACAGACTTGACTGGGCTGTTCAGCCACCCCTGCTGGCTGGATTCTGAAATGCAGGCCAGCAGCTGACAGCAAAGGCAGTAAGCATTAACCCACCTTGTCAGCACCAGAGCCGCTTTGTCCCCATAGACAGTAAGATTTGTTAGCCTGTGCAGAAGAAACCCACAATTTCACACAGGCTGTAGGTCTAGTCCACTCAGCAGTGGGTAGTTGCTTTGCCCACAGCATAGCATCTCACAGCCCCTGTGCCCCCACCCCACACACTAGGGGGAAAGCTTTGTGCTGTTACTGATGAATAGTGCTTTGTCAGCAGGGGAGTGTACTGCTCCCCTAGCCCCTCTGTGTTCCCCCACCGCTCCCTCTCCTCAGCAGGGGTGGGGGGAAGCTCATCCTGAATCGGTCTGTTTGCAGGGAAAGGCCTCTGCCTTACAGCACTGACCTGGCTGCATTTGGACACCACTCCTCAAAAGGCATTCAGGTTGCCCACAGTGGGCTTGGTGTAAAGGTACAATGGCATAGACTTTACTATGGCGTATTTGATAGCACAAGCCCCTGCTGTGCCCCATGGTTTTGGAGGATAATCCATCAAGCAATCTCAGCTGAACAAAGACAGAAAATTGCCTATGAAAGCTACGGGGGGCGGGGGGGGGGGAAGAGAGAAAATCTATATTCATCTGCATCCTGTGCAGCATGAGGAAGTTTGGTTTCTTTAGTTAACAAGTTACAATTCATGTGCTGGAAGATCCCTCCAAAACCATACCCAGCCCTCGGCCAGGGCTCCTCCAATAACATCTACACTGCAATTTAGGGGGAAGATCCATTCCTTTGTGATGAAAGCAGCCCTCACTTTTGAATGACCAGGTGGCTGTTGGGCACAAGGAGCAGAAGGCAAACTACTTCCTTTGAGGTTATCAAGCAGGAAAGAATGTCAGTTTTACATCCAGCTATGATGTAGGTAAGCAATTTCAGCTCTTGCAGTCACTTTAATACCATCAGACATAGAATAGTTTTGGAGGCAAAAATCAAAGCTAGTCTGGCTAGAGTGCCCAGAAGAACATGCCAGTTGGCAATCCAGGTGAAAGGAGTGAGTGGAAAGTCAAGGTTTCACAACCCTGCACATAGTGGTTACCAGTCCCAAACTGAGCCTCCTAAATGAATTCCATGCTGTGAATACATGCTGCCTGTGCGACCTTGCATCCATCCTTGCAGAGATGAACTGACTGTAAAGGCCAGTTGCAATGAAGTTCTCAGGGGCTGGACTCCTCTCTGCATGAAGAAAGACTCCCTTATGAAGACTGCTGAGTATAAACTTTATTGGGTCAAAGGCTCTATCACAATATAAGTTACATGAAAAAGTAAACCATTAACTTTAATATATACAAGGACTTGCTCCCCCAGCCCATGGGAAACTATTTGCTCAGCAATTGCTACATGCCAGGGCAAAAGAGCCCTAATTTATAAAACTGGTTTTGAGCCTATGGCCCTTGCAACATGAGCAGCAAGTTATTCTGCCTTTGGGGCAACTGACGCTGTGCCACAGCATCAGAGATAAGAGCGGTTTCAGAGCAGTTTGAATTCCCCACCACCTTCTCCAGGCCAAAGTGCAATTCCTGATTTGAGCCAGCTCTGAATGCTCTGTCGCAGTGTCACAAGCTAAGTGCTTGATCAGCATGTGAGGAGCAACACTATGTTGGAAGGGGCAAAGAACACTCCATCAGACAGCTGGGGAGAAAATCCCAGCCTGGGCAGGGATATGAAGAGCTGATCATTTGACAATAGCTGGCTAAAGCCATTCCCTGATTTAAGACCCGCACCAGGTCACTATAGATTTTGGCTCCAAGTGGCAGTTGTGGAGCTAGACTACAATTCCTGCATTAAGTTACTAGCTCAGAACCCTGCTGGGTAATTATATAGATTACTAGGTGTGGTACCATGCAGTATTTGGGTTATTTGTATGCAAATAGTCCTAGGCATTCACTGCAGATTCTGGTTTATTGTTTACTTAAATCTTGCATTTAAAAACTCCAACAACAGAGGAGCAGTCCCAAAAAGGGTGTGTTCATCTTCTTGAGTCACCATGAGATAACTCCATCTAGTGTCCATCCATCACATCACGTACCAGGTTGCAATGCCTGCAGCCAAGGCAATGCAAGCTGCAAGGACAAACTGCATGGTGGGCTGCTTCAGCATGGCCATGCCAATGTGATAGGGGCAGCCAGGGTCCCCCTTGCCTGCAGGGAAGGGCAGAAAGCACTGTTAGCTGTATTACCCCAGAGATGCAGATTAATGTACTTGTAATAAAAGAAAAACTACCTAGTTTTGTGGCATAGTATGGGCACTTGTGCAGGTCTCCTTTTCCATCATGCACTGGGAGTCCTCCATCCTGGGCTTCTTCCGTTAACAATGCACCAATTTTGTCCAGTTCATCAAATACCTGCCAGGGAAAGTGAAGATTCAATGAGAGTCACCAAGAGCAAACAGCACTTCCCAGCCATTCTTGTAAATTTCACTTAAGTGCAGTTTGAATCTGAAGTGTCATCTCACATTTATCATTCTCAGTTTCCAGATCAAATTAGCTCAGCTAACAAGAGCTGCTGGCCAAGGTTTTCAGAAGGGACTGGTAATTTGGGTGCCCAACTTGACATTTTAAAGGGGCCTGGGTCTTCAGAATATGCTGATCACCCATCTTCTCAAAAGTTGGACACCCCCCCCGATCCCCAAAAAAAAATAAAACCCAACACCACAACCCACAGTCCCTTCTGAAAGTCTTTGCTGTTTTTTCCTAGCTGCCAGCCCTGCAAACTCAGTCTGAGGCTCAAGTATTAAAGCTGGGCTCCTGCCTTGAATACATCAGCTGAATTGTGAATTTTGTTGGAGAACCAAACCAGTATACTCTAGCTCAGGGGTTCTCAACCTCTCAACATGCTATAAAAATTCCATGGCTCACCTGGGGCACAACTGTTTTTCTGCATATAAAAGCCAAGACCAGCGCTAGGGAGTAGCAAGTAGCACAACTGCCCAGGCCCCATGCCACAAGGGGCCCACAAAGCTAAGTGGCTCAGTCTTCAGCTTCAGCCCTGGGTGGTGGGGCTCAGGGCCCCAGGCTTCAGCCCCATGCAGTAGGGCTTCGGCTTTCTGCCCTGGGCCCCAGCAAGTCTAATGCTGACCCTGCTTGGTGGTCCCCCTGAAACCTGCTCACAGCCTCCTAGGGGGTTCCAGGTTGAGAACCACTGCTCTAGCTCACTCCCTCAGGGCAGGGTTACTCTGCAAGGCTAATGATATAATTAAATTCTCTCTTCCACCTCTGATGTACTTGGCGAGTGGGTGCCATTTTCAGTAAACTTTTCAGACTAGAACAAAACCCTTGAACAGAGTACTAGGGTTTATTTTTAGTTCAATATTTAGTAAATTAAGTGTGCAACTCCAAGCACTCTGAGGCTGTCTAACAACGTGAGTTCTCTGTTGAAATGCTACTGTGCAGCTTGCTCCAGCAATGTTACTCATTAAACAGAACAGCTTCACGCAGCACTGTAAAATAGGATGGGCCCTCTTACTTGCTGGCACCTGCAACAGCTATCTAGGTTGCAGGTGAAACTTGTGCTGTGTCATGTAAAGGCCACAAAAAACACTCGCTCCAGCAACAGAGGTAGCTGAACTTTCCGTGAGCCCTGTGAAACTGGAGGGACAGGGTCCTGGCCCTCTTGTACTGAAACGAGTGGATCCTTAAATCCTAGAGGTTGTGAAGAAATCCCATCCTCCACCCTCCCGTGAGAGTCATAAGTATCTAGGGTTATTTCCCCGCCTTCTGAAACATCAAGCAGGGATCACCAGCAAGACAGCACATCCCACAGTCAGTTCACAGAGTTATTATGTGGGGACCTTGGCTCTTCTTCCCCCCCATTATGTTTACATACAGGGCAGTCCTAAAAAAACAAAAAACTTGAAATGCCTACTGGAGACCATCTGTGCCTACAGGCCCCTGAAAACACAAACAGGAGAAGTGCCAACATCCGACTGTCACAAACAGCACTGATTGTTCTCTAGTGCATCACGTGAAATCCACATATGCAACAAGATTCATGGTATCTCCACTCCTGTGTACTCCCAAGGAGGGCAAATGTCAGTTTGGAGGGGTCAGCTCCATTTACAGCCCTGCTTAAAACCGATTTCTCCAGAGCTGGCTGGGCCACAGGAATGTTACAGCCTGGAACTCTGCCCTGTTTGCAAGTAAGAGATTCAAGAGATCTTTCCTGTTCATCTTACAGGGTTTCACTGAAGGTGAAATGCCTGCACAGCACCAAGCATGTTCTGGGAGCTACTGTTACAGGAATCAAACAAGCCAGAGTCCCAGGTAAGACACTGCAGGGCAAGGTGGAATTCTACTCTGCACAGATGAGAATACTGCTTTCACCAGCAGTGTTCCCAGGCCTCTCCCAAGCGTCTAGAGGAAAAGTTGGGAGATGTCAGTGAAGTGTATTAGCAACTCAAAACAGCCTTGAGTATTTTAGAAGGGTTGAGGCCACTAGGCTTTGCTGTTCCTTTCCCTTTAAACTCTGGACTGAAAAACACCTTTCCCAATCCATTCTCTCCGCAGACATTCCTGCAAGCTTTGCTCTGCTCCCTTTACTCCCTCTGAACACATTTTCAGTTTCCCCCTGCCCTGCACACCTCCCCTCTCCTGCAAACAGAGTGCTGAGCTTCATCATTCCCCTTGATTTTTCTGCTGGCAGAGAGCCCCTCCCAACTTGGAGTATGAGGGAATTTTAGTCTAAAACTACAGCACCATTTGCTGGGACCTGTGTCCCCTATGTTCTGAACCCAGCCATCACAGCTTGAACAAGGCAAGAGAGTACTTGGATAGTTTTATTCCAGGTTTTTTGTTGTTGTTTTTTTAAAGGGGGAACTACTTTTGGTAGAACTGAACTGGGAATGAATGAAATCATAAACTGGTGCTCCTCTGTGCTCTCACACTCCAGCCAACAGGGGAAAGCGTCAGGTAGGGATTCACACAGACTTAGCCAAGGTCTCAATATGACATGGAAGAACACAAATCAAATAGGTCAAGACTACTACAAAAGCATCCTGCTGCTTGGTGTGAAGCTTGGAGAGGAGGCTCAAATAGTTTGCATTTAACTTTGTAGAAGGTACAACCCAGCATGCTCAACAGGGTAGGTGGGAGCTGTTGGGATAATTAGGCCTACAAATTTACCCTAATTGTGAATTCAACTGGAGGAAGTGAGTGTTGACAAGAAAAGATGAAAGGCAGGGGAAAGGGAGGGGGCAGACTGAATTACTCCAAACGAAAAGACCTAATGATGTAAATCAAGACTGTGTTAAGATCATGCCTGGTAAACAAGCATGGAATCAGAAAATCAGTGAAACAAAATAGATGTGTCAAAGACTAGGCCTAATTAGTGGACAAAACAATTAGGGGATAGGCCCTTTGTGGGTCTTTAAAGAAAGATTTGGGGGGAGAAAAAAAAGTTGGCTACTTGAGCAAGCTTCACCATCATGGTGCCACACCCACTATCTCCTGGAACCCCGAGCCTTTATCATCCCAATATGTCCTGACCAGACCAGGCCAGAGAGGAACCTAGAGGACATTGCCACCAGCTCCCGCTGAATCCCAAATACCATCTGGACTGGACTGGACACAGCTGAACAGCAGCAGCTTCAGCCTAACTTCTTCTCTCCCCCACAAAACAGGACAGTTATTACTGCCTAAGAGACTGTCAAACAGGGCGTTTTTTCCTCTAAGAACTCTCTCCAGTCAAAGGGAAGGGAACAAGGGATGCTGTTAAAATGAAAGCCTTAATTAATACTTTACATTTCAAATGCTTTAGCCATTTTCCCTTCTTTTCTTTAATCTTAAGTAAAAGGATATTTAGTGGGCTGTTTGCCATGGTACTAAGTAGGCAGAGGTCTCTGTATATCAAACCCCAAACCTTGTTTAATACTATTTAATGTTGGACAGTGACTGGGTCATGTTAACCCCTTTGGCCCTTATATTCCATCTAAATTAATACAATAATACTTAAGTGCATAGAGGCCAAATCAGGTAGAACCTGTACATCAAAACTCTTGTACTCTACCATCTGATTGATAGGGAGTCAAAGCAGGTTGCGTGGTCCTGATGACACACTGCATACTGGAATGTTTAGTCTCTGGGTTACACCTTCAGGTTAAAGAGGTAAAATAGCTGCAGTCTGCTCTAAAAACAGAGCAGCCCTCAGGATCCTGCTAAATCATCAAGTCAGCCTTTAGATGGCCAGAGTGTGGGAGCCCCTGAATGTATGATGCATTTGGCTAATTAAGTGCTTCCTTGGCACTCCAAAGGTTAGGAGTAGGTTCAGATAAGTTTGTGGGGTTTCCCCCATGGGAGGAGGCCTGGTTTCTTCCCCTTATCTTACCGACTACTTAAGCATGTATTAATTATTGGCATTACAATAACTCCTGGAGGCCCCAACAAAGATTTGGGCCCTAGCATGGCAGTGTGCTCCACGTGTCCTTAGTAGACACATCAGATGCAGTTTGCATTTCCTGTTTAAAAGGCTTATAGCTCTACTCTTTCCTCCTTCCCATGGATTTAGCTAACACCATCAGTCCTGCATTATCAGGAACATTAACACTCCGTCTAAACCAGGTCAAAAATTAAAGCAGTGTAGCTTACTTAAGTACAGGCAGTTACAAGAGTTTGGGGATGCATGGTACCTGCATGTTGAATTCAAATGCCTTATTGGCTTCCTCCACAATCCTCTCCTTGGCTTTCTTGTCCAAGTCCAGGGCATTTATCCTGGCCCTGTAGAACTGCTTGAACTGCTGTGCATTGGAAATATTGTCAAACACATAGAACTGGATCCCTTCCCCAGTACTGGGCAGCTTCAAGGCCCTCTGGGCTACCTTCTTGAGTATCTGGCCCCCAGACAGGTCCCCCATGTACCGTGTGTAGGCATGGGCTACCAGCAGCTCCGGTTCATACTGCCCAACATGATGGATTCTGTCTACGTAACACCTAGTTGCCTCTGAACACTGAATCTTCTCTTTCCAGTTTTCCCCGTAGAAATACTCCATGTCTTTAGCTAATGCCTCTTTCCGATGAAGCTCTAGAGGGAAGTACAAAGGGGCAAATGCAGGGTGGTCCTTGTTGCAGTCCATTTCCTCTTCCAGGGCAGAGTATGTGTAGTAAAGTGCCACAGTAGCCAACTAGGAACAAAAGCACAATGTATGTGAGAGACCACTTGCCAGAAAGAATGATGTATTTAGACAGGTTATGTACAGACCCATGCATTCCTCCCAATAAACCACACTCCATACAGACCACACTTTTCCCAGCATATTATCTGGTAGGCTGTGAAGGAATCTTAAAAGGAAATGGTGAAGTCCCTTTGCATGGGACACATCCAGACATTACCATAGACAAGTCACTGAACCCCCATGCCTCAATACCTATCTGTAAAATGGGGACAACATATCCTACTTCAAAAAGGTGTAGAGAAGCTTAATTCATTACTGCTTTAAGCCCCTCTAAGGAAAGGCACTATTTAGATTTGCAGACCGTTCTGATCAAAAGATGATGTTCATACATCTATGCTGAATGCTCTGATCTGCCCACAAAGGACTGGCAATTAAAACACCTTAGTTTAAATAGCTAACATAATTCCCAATACTTTCTGACAATTTCAACTGCACTGGCATTTATAGACCTGAGGCATGACATTAAGGGGCTTCCAGATGCAGTCATGACAATGGAGGGGTGGCTGAGTCAAACACAAGTGGCGTTATGATGCCGTGTACCAGGTCACAAACACCAAGAGCTGGGAGGCAGGCCCAGCCCCGTGGGACATGAGCTGCTGCTGGATGATGCATGTGAGGTGAGCTCACTTTACAACCTCTTCTCGGGGCCTCCCCTCTGCACCAGGCCTACAACCCATCTAGAACCTTCTTGCAACCCACTGGTCTGTTGTAGTGTGACCAGATGTCCTGATTTTATAGGGACAGTCCCAATTTTGGGGTCTTTTTCTTATATAGGCTCCTATTACCCCCCCACCCCGTCCCGATTTTTCACACTTGCTGTCTGGTCACCCTAGTCTGCTGGGACCCACTGTTTTAGAAACACTGCTTTAGCTCTCCATTAATTGTTTTCCAGACCAGCCAGCAGAAGGTGCTGCTGAGCAACATTAAGCTGACTCCCAACCCAAATTGCTAACGATGCCAATTCTGTAGCACTACAAGGTACTGCTAACTCTGGGAGTGACACACCATGCTGGATTCCCTGACATATTACACACAGTGTCACTACTAGGCAAGTCCAGCAGTTTAGTTTGATTTAGTTTGCCCATGACAAGTAAAAATCCACACCCAGAACATAAAAATAATGTTTTTGACTGGGATTTAATAATATTACTTGGCTCTTATGTAGCCCTTGGCATCAGTAGATTTCAAAGGGCTTCACAGTCTGATGCAGGGAACTATTATCCCCATTTTAAAGACTGGGAATTGAGGGAGAGAGGCTAAGCAAATTGCCCAAGGTCACACAGGAAGTTTCTGACAGAGCAGGGAACTAACTGAAGCCAAATCTCCAGAGTCCCAGGTTAGTGCCCTAACCACTGGGCCATCCTCTCTCTCATTGTAACATGTCGTGTCTCCAATTTGGGATAGAGCAGGGGTCTCAAACACACGGCCTGCGGGGCTATTGCATGCGGCCCGCGAGCTCCTCCTGGCCCCCCCGCCCTCCCCCAACGTTTACCTACAGCAGCTCCGGCCGACCAGCACCGGGGGCAGGGCAGGCTCCCTGCCTGCCTGCCCTGCCCCCGCGCCGCACCAGGAAGCAGCTGGAACCTGGGGGAGGAGGGGCGCATGGGTGTGTGTGTGGCTGTTGCTTCAGGCACCGCCCCCAGCAGCTCCCATTGGCCACAGTTCCCCATTCCCGGCCAATGGGAACTGCTGGGGGCGGTGCCCGAAGCAACAGCCACACACCCCCCTGCGCCCCCCC